>OY978227.1:210000-232500 GCA_963854785.1 Vaccinium vitis-idaea | reverse complement strand
TGGAGGAATTTTTCAGCTAAAGCAAAATGGAACATAAAAGAGGAAGATGCAGTACAGATGGTTATCAATAACCTGCATGGGCCCATCAAGGATGCAATGGTGCTAGGAGATTGCCAAACATTCCCTCAACTGTTTGAACGAGCTGCCCGCATGCAGAGGAGTATAAAAGACGGGTCTATCCCTTTCCTCAGGAACAGTTCTAATGGGGGAGAAGAGAAGGCAAGCCGAAGAATACCCTAAGAACCCAGCAGCCAACTCAAGAGCATTAGTTCGAATCAAATTAATGCGGTTTAAGCACAGCAGAATGCACAGAGACAACAGAGCACCCGGAATCAGCAAGCGACCCTGGGGACCCAATGGAGCTCACTACCTTACATTACCCCTACCAATTCCTACCTATTCTCCATCCTTCTGACCTGGAAAGCCATTTCTCTGCCCAGAGATAAACCACTCCCCTGGCCTCCTGGTCTCGACTATTAAAAGTTCTGTCCATTTCACCGATACGCAGGCCATACCATCGAAGAGTGTCATACTTTGCGTGATGTCATCCACAGTACGCCCGTCACGCATTCAAATGCTTGGAAGCTTGAGGGTTCCACAGATTCAATGACAGGGATCGTAGGACTCTTGTAGATAGTGAAGTCCTCTTCAGCAAAGATTGTGATCAACTTTGTGCCGATGATGAACTTGATCTTCTGATGCAAACTAGAGGGGCCGAGAATAGAAGCAATCTTGAGATGCCCGCATCGACACGATAGGAAATGCGCATCTGTCTTTAGATACAATATATAATCGCTAGAGAGTGGGGAACGAGAGGAACATGACGTGAAGATAATGTGTACCCTAACCCCTACTGGTGGATCAACTTCACGATCTCAACAAACAGATGTATATCAGGAAAAACCGTGATATGTATCAACTATTTGGGCCAGGGAGCAACACGTCAGTCATTAAATCATTAATTTGAACTTTAAGCTTGGTACTCTTTTCCATTTCGTGTGAATTGAACCTTCGACACCCACGCTGAGTAATCCATTCAGAAACCGGCTAGAATCAGTAGGAATAACAAAGCCGGCTCAAAGAATTCAATAAAAAGTCTACCAGTTTGTTGTTTCGAATGCTAAGCCAACAAAATAAGATTCCATGAACCTTTCTTTGTGACCTTTAGAAATAGAAAAACCTCTTCCCCTTACTAGATCAAATAGGGCTTATTACTTAATAACCGGAAGAGAAATGCAACTACGGGATAAAAGCTGGGTAGAGTAGAGCCTTTTTTTTTAGTACCCTAAACCCAAAACTCTTTTCCAGAAATTTAAATAAATGCATGAGCTATGGTAACCACGCCGCACCCATCGACTTTTATACGAATTGAAATTCGGAAGTTAAGAAAGCATAATGGAAGGTTTTTTAACTTAATAGCGGATTGACCCGCCTTCTCTAAGAAAGCCTTAACCTTCGCTGAAGAGTAATGAGTCTTCACCGGTTCGGTGGTTGGTTGGATCTTCCTTATAAATATGGTCTTCTCTCCAGAGGGGCTGCTCAGTCGACTGGTAGAAGAAGGTCCCACGCCTCCCGTCCAACTAGGATGGGACATAAAACGTCTTCAGGTCTTGCACAACCGATACCTCCATTTTTTGCCATGGATTTTGTGAGCCCATCAGGAGTGCGCATCGTCTGGACCTCTTTTCGGGGAAGAACTCAATTTCTAGAAGTTCCCTCTCGTATGTCATCTTACTCACTTAGGGCCTTTGGACGACTAAGTCAGCTCGGCTTCTCTTTCTGAATCAGATTCACTTCCGACGTGGAGCACACTTGACCCTGCGTCACTTGATGTATCATCGAGGAATAAAATCAAAACCTCTGCTGATTCTGCGTTGCTTGCTGCATCGAGAATAGCTTCCCCTTCTGAATCGAGCCAAATTCCATCTAAGATCTTGAGCACGGTGTTCTCAAAGCGCAGGCCCTCCTCTCTCTCTCCAAATGGGTCATCAGCATCATGATCCCCCTTGGTCAGATCAAAAAGTCAGAGATCGAAGTAATCATCTGCGCCGCTGAAAGCCTGCCCTCGTGGGCCTGCAAAAAAGATTCTCAAGACCGAGGAAAGCATGTGGATTTTAAACTTCGTTGTCTTAGACAGTCCATAGAGGACTCGATTCTTTTTCTTTAGTGGTCTTTGAAAGCAGAACTGGCATGACAGCCAATCAAGCAGGAAATAGACCTCCCTTAGGTCTTCAATGTCATATTCGTCTTCCTCTCCATATTGATAGAAATGATCGACGCACCTTTCTCCGATCAGAGACAGCAGCAAAAGCACTAGTCTCCGTTGATCACCTACCAGCAGGGTAAGCAGCATAGGTGGCAAGAACTAACTAGGGTTTAGGTACCAATTCGAAGTCGTTTACCTCTCCTTAGGGGTCGAGAGCAGCCAACCCTAGAGGTACCACACTAACAGCGGCATCCCGACCTGATACGGATCCTTACCTCTCTATCCACAACCGACCCATCATTTCGAAAGCTTTATTTACTTAAGGCATAGGCATGGGCACAGGTGGAGACACAAGCTACAGGCAGGATCCTTTGTTAGCTCTACGATTAGGGAGTACGTCACCTTCCCTTCTCTTGAGGAGCCTCGTCGTATGTTGAGTTTGACTTTACTAAATGAGTTGGCTATTTTCGCTTTCCTCTCCTACGCTTATCGATTAGGGCGAGCCAAGCTTTCCTCGGTCTTGAGAAGTGAGGACTTGCCATGGATACGAGTGAAACGAAGGCCATTGTTCTGTATCAATTTCTTCGTTTTCTGACCCCTGATGATAGATCCTACGTTGATTGGCTTAAAGTGCCAAAGCATTAACGAAGCCTCTGGCAGTTGAATTGGTGATCAGCCTATCTTATATACTTTCTTATGCCTTTGGAGTGCCTAAAGACAAGTGAACGAAGTTTTGGTAAGGGACACGAGTGAACGGATTCAAGGGAGAGTTGAAACCGCTTACTAGTGAGCGAGGAGGGAAAGCAGCCTCGCTCAGCGCGACGTCTATATAGAATAGAAGTTCCACATCGTTGTGACTCCTAGAAGTCCTATTAGAATCCCCTAACAGAGGTGTGGATATCTTTGGGGTGAGGCATGAAAGGAGGATTTATGAGAAGCGGTCAAAGCTGTAGCAAAGGAAAGCTAAAGGGTGGCAGGATATGACTTTCTTGATGGGCCGAATGGTGAACCGCCTGTCGCAGATCGCGCTGGTGAAGAAGTGGAGTCCCAACCCCGGGAAAGAGACATCTCATTCTTTGTTGGCAGTAAACATGTTCTCACCCTGAACTTTCAACCAATGATCCCGATGTTCAGGGAGACAAGTAAGTAGTCAAGACCACTAGTTCCCCCTTCAAGCCATAGGTGAGTTCGTGACTGAGACTTCCGAAGAAACCAATTCGTTGACACCCTTTCACTCAACTATTTACCAGTTCAAGGAAGGAAGGCTCCCCACATGAACAGAGATAGGGGAGGATTTCGTCTTAGATAGATGTTGGGGTGCGTCTGCCTATTCATGTTCGCCACGCTGGTTTGCGTGCCGGTAGCTACAGGGCTGGCTACGGGTCTTCCCGGTGGAGTCAGATTGGATAACCCCCATTGAGATCTAGACATTGATATCTAGAGTAATAAAGATACTGAAGACATCTGGGTTTGTGTTTCCTTTAGAAGCCTTAACTCCGCATGTGTACATGACCCATTCCCGACCCCTTTTAGTGATGAGGTACTTAAGCCTAGATCTTGGGATTGGGAAGGGCAGGATAAGCGCTTCTACACACATTTCTACACCTCCACACGGTCTGGATCAGTCAACCTTGCTAAAGTGCATTCCTCCATTTCCATCAATCAGTAAACCCCCTCACTAAAGCGATTTCCTGCATTTCTCTTCTCGGGCTCGTCTTGCCCGGCTTTCTTCTCTTATTGTATTGCGCGGAAAGCATAGATCTATCTTGACATTTTTGTGCTTCCTGTTTGGTATAACAGTAGGTAAAGTTAACTGCGACCAACCCAACCTCTCGAAAAAGAAGCATAACCGGCACCGTAGGTGTTGTCCCCACTTGCTTGCTCAAAAAATAAGGATATTTCTCGCTTGTCCGCATTGGGCCCCCAGAGTCTATATTAAGTACTTTTATCGCTTGCTCGACCAAAGTGCCAGGGCGAAGGCGAGTTGTAGAGCCGCTCGACCAACCATAGGGGCGAGGGACGTTAAGTGAAGAACCCCAAAAAGGGCGAGGTACAGCTGTTTCTTTTTCTCCAGTTGATTCTTCAGTTGATGTACCAAAAGTCGGAACAGGAAAGGCTTCAATAGCATAACCAGATGCACCGGCTACTACTCACCAATCCAAACAAAGCCAGCAGCCAAGCTACTACTACCATAGCCAGGCAAGCCAGTTATACATGCATCTCCAGTTCCCGTTGAAACACTAAATTCTGACCTTTGTGATCGTGATCCAGCCTAAGAGCCAGATGTTCCAGATCCATATTATGGCTTTCGTGGTCGAGGTGAAGAGCCCGAGTCTTGGTCTTGAGATAAAGAATCTGATCTTAGGGATGAATAATTTCTAGAGCTAGAAGCACCACCAAGAGCAGCAGTTTTTGAAGTTCCATCCCTACTAGCCTCTCTTCGCCCAGTTCCAGGGCCAGGTTCAATAGTAGCATGAATGCCCTAACTAGATGCTTGTGATTCTGAGTCTTATGTTCGAGATAGAGATCCAGTTTGAGAGCCAGACAGACAGCCAAGACAGAAAGCTAAGCCATCTTAGACCTTGATGCTGCAGCAGTTTTTTCTGTTGTTGATTCTGATCTTGATCCAGTCGTCGATGAAGCAGCAGAGCCGCCTCATAAGTCAGAGCATCAGTAGATCCAGTACCAGTTCTTTCTGTCGATTATGCAGTTGTTGATCCAGCAGCAGTAGAAGCAAAGTATACAGTTCCTATCCCAGCTTCTTTCCTAGGGTGACATTAGCCAAGGTTTCTGGACCTGTAGCTTATCCGGTAGCTAGGGCAGGGCCTGCGGATACACTAATTATCCCACCACTATTTATCCCCTGTTGATTTACCTGTTAAAGAAGTCATTTCAGTCGATCCTCTATCAGTTGAATCCGCCCGAACCGGGAATGGAACCATTAGCCTTGACCATCTTTTCCGAAATTCTAAATAATCGACACGAATGAAAAGCAAAGGAAGCTAGAGGTAGCAAGACTAACCGCAATTCCAGGAATTTGACTTCTGCGAAGGATTCCATTCTTGTCCTAGAAATGCTAATCCAAAAGAGCACATCTCCCTTCACTATGTATGGCCCTACCTCCGGAAGGTGAGCTCACCGTCAGTCTAAACTAAAAGAGATTCCCGGAAGTCCACAGAAAAGATTTTAGCTAAGACATGTTCTGGCACTTCCACCCAGAAGTTCTGTGTCGTCCTTCGATCCTTCCGTAATAGAAAAGCCAAGCAAGCCGTATAAAGGCGAACAGCCCTTATAGCAATAGCAAACGGCCTACTTATAGCCCTATTTATCTTTCTTTTTCTGAGTTACGATTTTGCTTCTCTTATGAAATTTATAAAGCCTTATATTATAGAGGAAAGGAAAGCAGGGAAGAGGACTAAGCTCTGTCCGAGAAGATCGGACATTCAACTTCATGCCGAGCGGCAAGAGGGGTAGCAGGAACTGGAACGGATTATTCGACCTGATCGATTTGTCTGTCCCAAAACGTGTGCTTCCACGGAGTATGGTTCAACCCGGGCTAGCAATGGAACAGGCTTGTGAACTAGGGACTCCGTTTCGGGATCTTCATCGACTGGATAAAGAGTTTCAACTGATGGGGCGGTTCTTTAACTGGTTACTTAGTGAATCGGCTCTGACGCTCTGCGTCCGTGGGATCAACTCCACCTTAGAGATCTGTAGGATCCGCAACTACAAGCTCTCGAGTGGGAACAGGATCTCCTACTGCTGATAGGTATGTAATCGAAGAATCTGGATCTGCGAGATATGGATATGAAAGAGGATATGCTCGAACCGGACCGCATCTCGATTTGCACATGGAAGCCGGTGGACCCCCTTTCCTTCCTTTGTGATGGATCGACGAGAGTGCGCCTACGCCTAGCCAGGAGTGTGGTTGGTGTCACCTCCCGTGCGCTAGCTGTGCCTTTGCCGGATGTTTATTCGCCCACTCCTTCACAGAGCGACGACTAACAGCCGGGAATTCTGTTAGTAAAGTAAAGCCTGAAAGTAGCGCTTGGCTTGATTCCTACCACGGACGGGGATACATTTCATCCATATCGCCGGCCTCACATGGACAGAGATGCTTATCATATCACGGCTTCCTAAGATGCTAACACAGGGACTACTATTGCTACGGGAGCTTATTGGTGGAGCAAGAAGAGCGGAGTAATGTCCACGTGGAAATTCATTTTCATTTAAAACATAAAGAGCTTCCTCGTTTGTACTCAATCAGTAGATCAATGATTCGAATGCGTATCCCTATCCAGTCAATAAAGAAAGATTAGGTTCGCGCTTTAGCCTTTATTTGATATTTGATTTGATTCGAAATAAAAACGAAGAAATCTCGTTGTCGCGGGCAGGCCTCTGTACCATCTGTCTACTCGAGACACGAGTAGACAGGAAGATAGTAATAAAACATGGTCAGGTCATCTGGATCCTTTCATCGAGCAACAAATGGGCGGGCGACCCTTCTTGCTTGCTTGGCCGTCAAAGAGAGGGAATTGGCTTAACTATCGGAGTTGCTAGCAGATCGAAATCGGAGGGAATCAGTGCCAATCAGTCACTTATACAGCCAGCTTTGGAATCAGATCAGTCATTCCAGCAAACGTAGGCTTGAAAGCCCCAGCTGAAAAAGCCATATCAGTAAAGTCAAAAGAACTCCCTTTTCGAAAGCCTATTCGTCAAGTTCCTTCTCTTCAAATAAGATAGAACCCGTAGGCACCTGGATTGGTCTATGTCCGCTTTAGGGCGTATACCAATGGATGGGACTTTTGATCAAGAGAAGCCATTAAGGCCTTTAATTGGTCGAAAGAAAGATCTCTTCTCTTATGATATCTGTCTTCTACTACTGATCCTTTCCCACTTTAAGTACAGAAACTTATCATTGATAAGCTATTCAATAAAGAGGCGGCTCATGCTTGGATTGAGTTTGGGCTCGGAAGTAATGTCTTCCTTGCCCCTACTCTATCAGAACAGTTCCCACAGTTTGTAAGATTTAGGTCTGGACAACCTTTTGGTTTTCTCTCATCTTGGCCCTTGTTCGCACTATCCCACCATTTTCTGGTGGTAAGGTTTCTTTCAAAGGTACAGACCGGGGAAGGTAGTGAAAAACGCAGACAGCCGCGAAGGATGAGGCAATCTCAGATTGTTCACGTTCAGACACTGCGTTTGGTTCATCACCCGTTGAGAAGGCTGTAGAAGAGGTAGCATTCGCAGACCAAAGCAAAGCCCGCAGGGGATTCTGCATAGCATAGCAAGAAGGAAGAGCGTGCTAAATACATAAGGACTCGTAGAGGCAGTAGAAGCGAAGGCAGTTTAAGATCCACCAGTGAAATCCAGTATACCATCTTGTTGCCCGAGCAGCACTAACCAGAGCAAAGTAAGGAAGTGAATTGAAGTCCTAAAAGGAGGAGAGAGGACTTTCTGACTTCCTTGGGGAGAGTGGCCAACATCTCTATTGGTACTACCAGCAGACTACTTCCATCCCTTACTCACTCATAGCACTGTCCTAAAGGCAATCACAAAGAAGAAAGCAGGCAGGCCTTAGTACACTAAAAGCAAAGGAAGGAAGGGGATTAGCAACCAAGCAAGCAAGAAGGCAAGAGCAGTATAAGGGGTCAGTCCATGGCGTGGTTCCAAATCATTCTTCTTTCCTTGCAAGGCGGGAAGAGGGCCATTGCCATAATATATATAATAGGTAGGGGGGAGTTACGACTTTTTCTTTCTAAGGAAGTCTAGTCTCCTTCAGGCGAGTTAGAAAGCTTTACAATTGACTTTGATGGAGGTAAAGAGGAGTTCAAGACTTAAGCGTCAGACATTCTTCTTTATTCTAGATAATTTCCTAATTGTTCCAGAGCAACTAGAGCATCCCGTTTGAAGCCTTAGACTTAGAGTAGATAGGGGGCAGGAAAGCCAAGCAAGACCCCAGGTTTGGACACGAATAGGGGGTTCCAGACGGCGCTAATATACGACGACATTCGCAGCTACTAGGGATTGACTCCCAAAACACGAAATCGCGGGTCGCCAATACGCGTACTTTACCCGGACGGGACTCTTACGAATTGGTGTCATGGAAAGGCGGTAGGGTCTTACCGACTAGACTAGATATGGGGGACCCTTCTTTTTTCTTACAGGTGCGCGAAGGGGTAGTAAGAACAGAGAAAGTCTAAGGTCTTAAGTCGAGAAAAGGTGCCTAAAAGGGCGAGTTCGTCCTGCAGGGTAAAATCACCCAATAGGCGATGAGTTCTACCGTTTGAGACACTTCTCTTCAGATCGGTTTAAGCTTTAATGAAGGGAAAAGGGGGCCCTAGAGAAGAAAGGGAATTAGAAAACCTCCATCTAAGCTAAGAACAGAGGTTTTTTTTTACTATTCTTTGCCTATTTGCCCTTAGGTTCCTCACTCTAGATAGGAGGGAATGCCCTGCACTCCCCTTACTCAACTACCAGTTACTTACGGGGGGAGGCATAACACTAAGATATCTTCTTTCTTCTACTACACTCTTTGCCTAGCAACAGAAAGAACCGTAGCCCGCTAGCCAACAGCAAAGAAAGAACAACAGATACCTCATACAGGATGTTCTGGCCTTACCTATTAGAAACTTACTGTAAGACTACTGGAAAGATATCCATATTCTCCTGGCTGCCAAGAGGAGCAAGCAAGTGAGCGAAGGGCTCCAGCCCCCAATCCGCCCCTGTTCTGTCTCTGAATAAGAAGACAGCTTCCCCACTAGCAACTGAGATACAAAGGACATAAACAACAGCAACTCTAAAGGAGAGGGTCGGCCCTTATCCCATTCAGGAGTCCTTCCTTGAAGCCTCTGTCAAGAACTAACAGCGGAGGATAATTGGACAATTTCTCCTATGATTCGGTCGCAACATCTTATGCTGATGTCGCTAGATCCTATGCTACTAGCAACTAGGACAGGTAAAAGCATCCTTCCTTAAAGAGATACAAGTGCAGGTAAGGTATTCTGCTTAAAGTTCTAACAGAAGGAAATGCCATTCTATTAGTTAGGTGGTTACCTCAGTTGTCTCTATTGATTAGTGATTAGCCCGTATATAGAGGAAGAAGCAATATTGGAAGAAAGAAGCTACCCTCCTACTAGGATAGGAACTACTGGCTTAGGAGAGAACTCCACTGGCTCTATTTTTTGGTTCCCCTAAATCCCCCTCTCTCCCTTTCAAGCAGAGTAGGCTCGTTGCGGCAGATCCAACTCTACCCTTGCTAGTAGACTAGAGACTGGCTTGCTAGTGAGTAGAGACAGGCTTTGTGCTAGTAGATAAGCTACTTGCGATTATATTAATAAAGGATTACCTTTCTGTCATTAAAACTCAGATACGATTGGAGTCACTTGACAGGGGCATCTCCATTTGATCCCCGGGTTGGCACTAAAGAAGGAGGGTTCCACTTAAGTTTCATTCCGTAAATAAAACACACATTATTTTCTTTAAGGGGCTCCCCAAACTCTTTCTATTGCGGGCTTGAGCATCTACTTCTTTGTCCGTAATCACTGGCTTTCAAGGTGTATACTTAGAGCAAAAGGAATGAAACCTAAGTTCACTTTTTTGTTGGATACCAGGGAAGTACTTACAGCTAGGCCTTCTTGCACTTCAAACCCTTCTTTCTTTTGCTAGAGTTTGATCCTACAATAGTCTATAGCAACCTTAATTCCCATCCTGCCAAGCTGCCAGTGCATTGTATCTAACCACACTGTGGCAAATCGATACAAGTAGCTAAACAGCTTGCTATACCATACAAAGGCATCTCCGGCCGAACGGTTAGGCAAGACTACGGCGCCTGGGTAAACATCCAGTTTACCAAACAAGACGTCGAGAGTGTCACTTAACCATTCCCCTCCTGCAGCCAAAGTGATAGCGGCTGTAGCATCCACTGGTAATGTGTGTGAAAAGGGTAAGCTTTCTATGTGGATAGGACGTATCAACACCTTTTTCATATTTGAAATTAAAAGACAAAAGAGAAGAATAATATTGTGTTGGGTCCTGAGGACCAGGATGGCCGAAGATCAAAACCTAAATGTGCTAGGGGTTCATCATCAAGGCAATAACGATGAAGGAATTTTTGCGCTGATGTAGCTAACAGCCACCTTCATAGTCGATTCATATTCATTAGGGGCGTCACTTTCTACCCAACTAGTGGAAGTATTCACCGTTTTCTTTTTCTGTTAAGCCTCACAGCTATGGGACTTCCTAAAGAAAACTGCAATCGGAGTTTATCAACCACTCACAAGACCACCGAGATCTTCGACTTAGCTCCAAAAGGTAATCCACCCGGCCCTTCCCCAACCTATACAAGACAAGGAGGGCGTAAGATAACGAAAGGGAGACAAAATCCTAACTAAATCATAAGACAAGAACCTCCGTCTATATCATAACACAAGCTACCCATTCCATCGTCGAGTCGATCCGCTTCGTTCTTATCTATGGATAAGGCAAGAGAGAACTTATGACCTCGCGGATGGAGAGGGATTCGAACCCCCGGTATTCCTATCAATACTTCGGTTTTCAAGACCGACTCTTTCAACCGCTCAGACATCCATCCCCTTCGCGCTTCGCCCGCCCTATCTATCTGCGCGCTGGCAGCCCCACCAACCCCAACTCTATGTGATTCGCTACGCTTGCTTGCGCCTATCGGCGCATTCTATTTATTGCCTGCCGGTTATCGATTTCTCTTTTCCGGTAGTACGAATCGCTACGCTTCGCTTCTTTCTATATGATAATATGCACCTTGGTTGCTGCGCTCCCTGCGGGTAATAGCAAGAGAGTGAAGAACGACCTCCAAACAAAAAGAGTGATTGAGTCCGACTCAAGCGAGTGAGTGAAAGGCGTGGCAAGAGAGCGAGTTCGACTCGCGAACGATCAGCAAGTGAAGGACCGATCCTTTTGCGCCAATACTGTTGCGAGACTGGTACTTGGCGGCTCACGAGCAACATATAGACTAAGGTTGCCCTCCCTCGCTCTTTTTTGAAGGCCCTTTCTATTCTCTTTATAGTATGGTTCTTCCATAAAAACACTGAACGCACAGCTTCGCAGAGCAGCTCTCTCCCCAGCCCACAGCATAGTGTGGAATCTGGATCGTTTCATCGAGCACCATTTCTTTTAGATAGAAAGGTGTTCTGACTCTATTGGATCAAGTCATAACCTACGCCTTCTACTAATATAGAAAGTACTATGGAGAGACTAAGCTCTATTTCAGAGATTGGACTCTCTTACTGTGATTAGCCTCTACTAGTAAGAAGCTGTTCCCGAGCCAGGTTCCTTGGATCCACGTGTTCCTAGTCGGACCTAAATGGATGAATGAAGAAGTGCGCCCGGGTAGATTGCCATTTCGAGATAATATCTCTCTCCTCCCTTCCGGTTCGGTACACTTTTCAATCTAATCTCTCTCTTGGTTTTATCTGTAGCAATCCTCTCTGTTTATCTTCAAAAATGGTGCTCATATGACACTCTTGCTACTATATGTGGATGATATCCGGAGAATCGAATGGGCAGTGATCAAAATTTTCTGGATACTTTGCTTTCTCAATTGCGCACTCGGTTTTCTATGAAGGACCTGGGATCTTTTTCCTTGGTATCTTAGTTGAGCATACTGCTCATGGGATGCTGCTCTCTCAATCCAAATATGCACTGGATCTCTTAGACAAAGCTGGGATGACTAATTGCAAGCCTTATTCCACTCCATCTTGCTCAGCAAAAGATGATGATCAGCTTCCATTTGATAATCCCACGTTGTATCGAAGCCTTGTTGGTGGCCTACAATACCTCATGCTCACCAGATACGGGTTGAGAAGGGGTCCCTCTTGTTGAAGTTAATGCGTGTATAGGATGTTTAAGCTCTATAAGAAGCTAGTGCAAACATTAGTTTCAGGGTAAGGGAATTTGATAGACTTCTACCATAGTTATAGGAAGTAAGCCCGGGCATCGAGTAATACATCGCTGAAACATTAGCTCGCTTTTTACAAGGAAGGCGGATCCTAGGTATAGCCTAACAAACCCGACACACCTACTTTCTATATATATTACCAGAAAATAAAGAGTGCTTAGTGCTTGCTCCCAGATAGCAGCTCCTGATGAACTGCCCGACTAGGCACGATCGCAGACATACACAAATGGGGCGCTTGAGCTTTTTATTCCTTAGTGAGCTCGAAAAACAGGGAGGGGAGGACGGCACAAGAACAAAGGTTGAGTCATAGGGGATTGCTTGAGGAAGGCCCACATACCATTCCGAAAGAATGGAATAGAGGCACCCTCACTTAGTGAAGCGAGAATTGAGAATGCCTTGGGCGCCTGGGCCAATGGCGAATCGGGACGGGGAAGCATCCTCCCTTTAAGAGCTAGCACGGGCGTCAAGGTATCCCGCTTTTTGACATACACGAATGGGGCCAATCAGATCAGGAAGAGAGGCCCTCGCCCCGGAGGGGTTGAGCCATACCTCAACACATCGGTGGAAGGAGAGCACTAACCCTGTTTTTTCTTTCTTCTACGTAGCTTGTCCCCTAGCTACAAGAACAAAGGAAAGAAAGAGATTCAATTGATTAGGTATTGATTAGCTAGTTACCCTAGTTGGGTTTCGATCTGTCCTTGCTTGATAGATTGGTAGATAGATGCCATACTGGCTTAGTTAGGTACTTACCTCAGGTATTGGATTACAGGAGCAGAGCTGGCTCTATCCATACCATATAGGGAAGACGCTGATTGCTAATTGTTGTTGTTGCGTCTTCCGTCTGCTAGGATAGATAAAACTAGTCAATCCAGGGAAGATAGAAGAAAGAAGGGAAGAAGGATTCAACTTATTGATAAAGCTAATGAAAAGAGTCTATCAATCGGGAAAGGATAGATCTAACAGGCGGCTAACCACTATCAGAAAGAGACATTCGCATACTAGCTATCGCCTAGCAGCCAGGAAAGAGAATTAATCAATTTATGTAGATGCTAGCGGTAATAAAGGAGCGGTAAGGAAATCTATCTATTTCGATCCCCGTAGACGTTGTTTAAATCCCCTTCCTTGTTGATTTCAATAAAAGACCGTAGTGGGAAGAAAGCAATCCATTTATTATGTCTTTTCGACCTCGGCAGTCGATCCAGAAGGAACTCCTATTGCCTTTGCCGTAGTTTCGGGAAAGCAAAGGCCCCGGATAGAGCATTAAGGAAAGAAATGAGCTTATTGGAATTCATCCTCGTAGTTGAGGGAACGAAGCCTTGCCTTCAGCCTCCACCTATCCAATTCTTCGAAGCCCGCAATCTCTGCGGAACTTCCACTAGCTATCGACGATATCAGACCCAGGAGGTACGAACCCGCCTCTGAATCTCGAGATAAGCCTTTTCTAGGAGAGTGAAGCGAAGCTTGTTGTGAATAGGCTACTAGATAAGAGAGAATCCTCGTATGGAGCCGGCCTCGCAGTATAACCAACTCGTAAAGGCAAAGAAAGAGGAGATCCGATTCCCCTTTTCAAAAGCTAAAGACAAAAGAAAGAAGGGTGTGAAGTCGGTCTATGTCGGATTACTAGGTAAGGGAATCGCAGAAGAGAAGAGCAAATCTGCTAGCAGCAGAAGAGTAGCGAATCATTTCTTAAGTTAAGAAAAAGATCGATCAGTCTTCTCCGAGCTCAAAGGACTAGGTAGAGTACCTATCTTCTCCGGAAGTGAGAATCAAAGTGGGAATAACATTACTATTTTCGGCGTAGGGAAAGAGAGAGAATCACTTCAACCATCCTAACTCAAGGAGAGCTTTCTTTCTCAAACGATCAAAGGGATTACCTTTATCAAATGATCAAAGCCTTTCTTTAACAAGAAATTGCTCCTTAAGGTTAAGGAAGAAGACTCTGGTATGAAAAGACACCAAGTAGAAGCGCGATACCCGCTACACAAGTAGAAGCCTACATTCTTCCCCCTGGAGCAACTCTGACTCTCAAGGAATTTCAGTTAGAAGTCGAAGGGGTAAGTCGCTACCTTCCCCCCAGAACCCTACCGTCGAGTAATCGTCCGAACTGCCATGCTTGGAGTTGGTCGCGTAAGGCGACCTTGTGAAGTAGCGCACTTCCACTTTATATGAGAGGTAGCCCGTCAACTAACTGGGCCCTGCCGATTATTGAACTGTCCCGGTTGTAGTTGAATCGTAATCCTCACTTGTGAGGAAGACCCTTCTACCTTTGCAGTACCATCACCATCCAGGCCAAGTACGAACTTCACTGCTTGGCTTTTGGCGCGTAAGGGGCCTGTGGACAACTAGCCCTTTTACCCACTAGTTGTATCCGAATGTATCAGACTAGGCCCAGAAAGCAGGAGTCTCCTTGCCCGCATCAACACCACTCAACCCCGTCCTTGAAGGAGTCCCTGCTAATTCTTCGTCCGCTCACTCATCTTAGTAGAGGAGTCATCCCGTTTTCAAGAGAGTCAGTTGATTCACTTGCTGGATCTCCCCTGAGTCTCTTTACTTTCATGGTGAGGGACTCAATACGATCATAGGTTCTTCCCCTTGTTGCATTCAAGCTGGTATGGCTTTCTTATCTGACAGTTCTTTAAGGTGGTATTCTCTTGGATATCGGTTTGGCTATTCGTTTTATCTTATTCATATTATTCCTTCAAATGGTTGCGAACTCTTGTATCTTGGTTTCGCCCTCATGTATGGGCCTCTTCCCTGGGCTATCTTCCCTAGCTACTAACTAGACTGACGCTACTCGGTTAGTTTAGACAAAGCCCATGGAGCCGACATCGGTAACAACAAGAGACTAGCATTCGCCAATAGGAAGAAAGTCTGAGATCCTGTATTCCCGACCACCCCAGCGGGAAATAAAGCGGGAAATAAAGCAGACGTCACTCGTAAATCACTTGCATTCGTCCTTCCTGAAAGCATCATTTGCTCAGGCAGAGAATGGCCATAGAAATTTCGGTTGATCATGTGGACCTATTTTTTCTTATCAGAGGCACTGGTGTCAGTCTATTACTTACTTGAGCAATCCCACTTGCTACCAAGACCTAAGAGCAGCAGCGGATAAGCTGCAATGCATAATAGGTTGACGCTGGTGATCTATCCTGGGTTGAGGAATCAATCAGGGAAGAAGTCCTTCAACAACAAGCAGAGATTAGATCCTAAGGAGGACTATAGAGCTTCTTATCGAGACTTTAGGAAGATATAGGTAGCTGCCCATTGACGTACGAAGCGTATACTATCAGGCTGAGCAGTATCGTGAAACTTAGCAACGAACTCAGGTCCCCCCTTCTCTCTCTCTCCTCCCTAGCATTGATTCTCTCGTTTACTCTAATGTTGTTCAAGATGCTTTCCTCCTCTTGCAGGGGGTCAGGTTCGGGATTGGTCTGCTGGCCTCGACGGGATGTTCTATACGCTCCCATCATTCTTTTGATTAACCTAATGATACTATGGGGGAAAATAGTACTCCTATAAGTCACAATAACCCCTGTAGGCAGTATATATAACCAAATATAGATTCTGAGAGATAACGCACCTGTAATTAGTGCTATTTTACAGCCCCGACGTATGATTTGTGAACTTAGACTCCACCATCTGTTTATATGTCTAGTTCTTTCTCCCTTTCTCCCTTTCATCTCCGGGTATGTAACCAAGACTGTTGAGCCACTTCGAGCGGTTAGCTATTCCGCCTCATCAACTCCTTCGGACCCTTCCTTGTTGCAAGCAGGTATCATTAAGACGTTATCAGGAGAATAATATACTATCTGCTGGATTGAATTAAGGAGAATCACTACTATCTAAAAGTAAGCAGCGGGCTTTCTTTCTTCTTGATGGAATACAGGACTACTGTAAACTATCATTCCAGAGCAACTACTATCCCCTATCATGAATTAGCTTCCTTTTGGAGAACTACTTCTTAAGCTTCCTGGTAGCATTCGCTTTAGCCAAAGCCGGGACCGGTACCGAGAGATTTATATAGGCCTTGTGAGGAAAAGATTGAGATAGGACTCGCCATTCCTCTCCTTAGCTTACTGATTAGGGCTCGCATCCTCAACTGTTAAGTTGAGTTTGCTCTCGCATCCTTCAGAACCTAATGGTTTCCTCACTTTAGTCAAAAGAGCAACCCTATAGACAAGACAGAATCTAATTTTCTTCGTTTTTCGATCCAAAAACTTATAGTCATTTGCCTCAGAACCAGATTTTGCCTTTTCTAGACACGCTTCACTCCTCGCTTTTCTTCAATTTGGTAGCTGCGCGATCGAGTCACTGACGCCCCTGAGCCACCTATGAGTTATCGATCCCGATCCCTTCTGACAGAGCGACCGATTCCCTTACTGAATGTGAAATTCCATTCTCTTTCTTCTTCGATCCTGCCCTTCGAAAGCTTCTTTTATCCGAGGAGCTTGACTCTCTTTCATTGAATAGTTTGATTCCCCTTCATGTCTGCCATGCCTCTTCTTATCCCAGCAACCGGCCAAGACCCGTATTCTAACTAGCTAACCGGTAGTGTCCATTTCTTTTTTATTAGAGGCTCCAACTTAGCTGATTAGATCTCCTAGCATAAGGAATGTAGGGACAAAGCTAGGTAGTCAAGGGAAGCAGCTCTAAGAGGCCAAAAAAGAAGGGTTTTGCAGCTCTAAATAAGCCTTTTGCAACTCATTTTCCCGGGAAAGAGCATTGGGCTGCAGTGAAGTGGATTTTCAGGTATCTCCGGGGAACTTCCAAGGTATGCATTTGCTTTGAGAATGAGAAAGCCATTTTGGTAGGTTATACAGATGCCGACATGGCTGGGGATGTTGATTCCAGAAAGTCCACATCGGGGTATTTGATCACTTTTGCTAGTGGAGCAGTGTCTTGGCAATCAAAGTTACAAAAATGTGTGGGTTGCTCTTTCTACTACTGAGGCAGAGTTTATTGCGGCGACTGAAGCTTGCAAAGAGTTGCTTTGGATGAGGGGATTCCTACAGGAATTGGGGTTGAAGCAAGAGAGATATGTTCTTTATTGTGACAGTCAGAGTGCTATTCTTCTATTGATTCGGCGGGTGATTCGTCGAATGAAAGAGCTAGTTCTGTAGCTAAGTCTACTCGGCTTATCACCGCTTTTTCTTTTTTATCTCCTGCCAGCCTTGCCAGGCACCTCCCCAGCGGGTCAAGGTGCTCCAAGGCTTCATGTATAGGGGGACAGGAACTTAGATTAGCTGGTTACTTTCTATACCTTGCCTACTCGCTTGGAGTTGAGAAGCCATCCCTTTTGTCTGTCATCCTCTCTCAGGCCCAAAAGAAAAGAGATCTCTCCTTTTTTGCCTGAAAGTCTTTATTCGTGCTGATCCTATTCGCCTCTGTAGGCCCAACACAACAAAGGCCCTATGCCCGCTCCTCCCCCATTGTGTTGCGATTGATTCCGTCCTATCGGGCAAAAAGCTTATTCAGGCCCTTCCTCGGCTAACTATTCGCCTTTTGGTTAACGGGGTTTGGGTGCATCCAACATGCTGAAGTTTTAGACTTTGCAAACCTCGATAACCACCCGCCCCTCTTTGAATGAGGAGCTTCACTCTTTAGAAAAGACTCCCACTCCTAAACACGGAATAATCAGACGAGTTAAATTCCACGCCGAAAGCCCCAGTTACTGATCTCAACTTGGCGGTTCAGACCTGTTTCCTGCTCTACTTCTGCAAAAGATCCTGCGGAAAACCACTTAGCTTTCTCTTCTCCAAGTTGCTTTCCCTTGCTTGCCTGCCCGAATTAATATCTCCTTCGTCTAGCATCAATATGTTCTGTTGGATTGGTTCTTGTGAGATCTACGGTTTCTTCTCTCTGTTCCACCTAAGTCTCTCTATCCGTATCCCGGTTGCTATTCTTTCCTATCGCATGGTGGGGCCATTGCTTGCGTTCTCATCTCCTTGCCCCCATCCGGATTGTGTGAAGGTTCTAACTACGTCCGTATTGGACGCAGCGAACTCTTTGTCACAAGCTAAGCTGGGTGGCGGGTGCTATCGTTTGTAAGACTGGCTTTTTGATCTTTCGAAAAGAGTTCTATAGTGAGTAGAAGGAGGGATGGCTCTTAAATAGTCATAGTTGATGGGGCAAAAGACGGAGAATCATGTGCACCCCCTCAAAAGAGTTCGGCTAATAGTGTACACGCAGCCAAGCCAGAAAAGGGAAGAAAGGAGGAAGAGCAAACAGTACAGTAACAGTACTCTATGAGGTAACCAATTCTATGGCTATTTCTCTTTAGGCAGAATGCTTATTGAAATGGTACTTGAATAGTATAGGATATTGGGGTGAAAGCCCTCTGGAGTGATGAAAGCTGTTTCGTGTTGATTTTTTCATTGGCAGTTCCGATCCGATTAACACTGGAAAATCCATCAATAAGAGACAGAAGCTACCAGCAGTGGGATTCACAATTCATATCAATGTTGGGAAAAGTAAGTTCCTTTTCCCAAGCTTCTTTTTTATAGATATACGAAATCATGCAATTCAATTCTTCTAAGGGCTAGTCGGTTTCCACTACTTCTGGTGGAACGAGGATCTTTTGATGGGTTCCTCGACTGAAAGTGGGACGTATTTCCCTCACCGTCAGGGATGATAAAGTGAAGGTGGGGATTCCTCCTCTCGAGTTACCGATCACCGGGGATCCGATAAGCAACCTCTCATGCCCTGTTCAGGAGTCGAGACATCTATATGACCAAGGCCTTGTCACGAGCTGGACTCGAACCAGCACTTCTAGAATTCATAAAAGAAATCCAGCGAACTTCCGTTATTCGATCGCGACTTTTGTTACCTTCATTAGTGCCTCTGGTCTTTCCCGGTCCGGGTGTAGCCAACCAAGCGGAAGAAGCGGGAGCTTCTAATTACGAATTCCCAATACTTGAATCTCTATGAATGGGAGTGCTTTCTTGCTTTCTCTCATAAGGGTGAATTCCCTGTAACATCTAAGCCCCGAAGTTCGCTCCTGCTGTACCGTCCCTGTAACTATTGACCGAGTAGCCCTACTCCGCTAAGGTAGCTCCTTCTGTCGGGGTTCCCCTCCCTTTAAGAAGGGCGAAAACGTCTTTATGTGCCCGCCCTCGTACCAAAGAGTGAATAGAAGTAAGCCATTAGCGCAAGAAGCGTTTCAGTTCTATCTCCTTATGTGTGCCGTACCTGTACGTAATGAATATCCATTTTGTGAAGTAATCGATAGCAACCAGGATAAAGCGGTGACCATTGGAAGCCTTCGGATTGATGTTCCCTATGACGTCCATACCCCACATGGAGAATGGCTATGGAGTTGTCATGTTGTTGAGAGGAACGGAAGGTGCTTTGCTCTTATCTGCATACAACTGGCACTGCTGACATTACATACTTCGCACAATCATGCTCCATTGTGAACCAGTAGTAGCCCATTCTGAGGATCTTTCTGGAAAGCATGAAGCCATTCATATGCGCGCCACAGTCACCACTGTGCACCTCTGCCATTAACCGGTTTGCTTCGCCCGTATCGACACATCTTAACAGCATGCTGTCATGGGATCTCTTGTACAGGGTATCGTTGCTCAGAAAGAACTGCATTGATAACCTCCTGATTGTCTTCTTGTCATTGTCAGTTGCCCCAACTGGGTACTTTCTCTCTTTGATAAGGACCCTGATATCATGATACCAGGGCTTGCCATCGAGTTCCTCTTCTGCGAAAGCACAGTATGCAGGCTCCTCTCTTACTTCCCCGGAATAAGAGATGTCCCGCCAGGGAAAGGCCTTCAAGTAGAACCATACAGATAGCTATCGATGCTATCATCTATGGCTCGAAGTGAATGAGGAATGATCTGCTATCTGGCTATCGAGACTCGCCCGAATCCATCGCTACTGCTGGTTGCTACTCAAGTCCTGGGTGGGGTTGCTACTCCCGAAGTGAGTTCTCGCTACCCGGCATTCAATCCCAACTAATGTCTCGCATTCCCTCATCCGGTTCATACTTAGGGGGAGGGACAACCACTCGCCCTAAATGAATAAGGTTTGAGAGGGCTTTCGCTCTCGACCGCGGGCCGCCCCTGGAATTCGTTGGTTTGTTCGCCCGGGCGGTGAACCATCGATCAAAACAAGGCAAGTCGTTCATGATTAGGATTACCCGACCGGACACGGATTGGAGTCATAACGACGAAACGGAAGCGAAGACTCTAAGATCATAGGAGTCAGGTTCATAGAGAACGGGTGAATTATCAGACTAATGCTTATGTTCCGTAGGTCCCAGTGAAGAAAATGTCCCTGTGCTCTGCCTTGTTGTCGATGCCACGGGATTCGAGATAGCTTTCAAGCAACGTTTGAGAGGCAGCTGAAGATGGAGATGGTTTGAGTCTTGTTCGCATTTCTTCGAATAACTACCACTTGGAAGCTTCACTGAAGATGTTCCCCTCACTCCACCCTTTAGACGAACCGAGCGGCGGGGATTTAAACGTAGCCATTGGGATAAAAGCGCTCGGTCACCACACCCGAGGTGCCCAAAGCTACAAAAGAAGTACAAACCAAGATGTGCTCCAACCTATGTCAAATACTTGACTAGTCAAATACTGGACTCGCAGGCTTGACTGGCTCTATTAACTGACCTAAAAACAAGGAAAGGTACTAGAAAGACTAAAGAAAGAAAGAGAGATAGATTGAATGCTCTCCTGTAACCTACTACTTCAAGGCCTACTTGTTTTATCCTCCTGTTATGCTTGTTATCCCCCTTTTGCTCTTGCTGTTGAGAGCGTTCCGTTCGTTCGGGCAAAAACTTCAACGGCCCTGAACTCACTCGTGAAGCACCTCCTATTAGGTTACTTATAAGCACTCCCTAACTGAAAGAGAAGAAAGAAGCAAGTAAGCTATGCTGCTTTAAAAGCCGTATCTTTCTGGGCCCACTTATTGATAGTTACGTTCCGAACTTCAGTTTCATTCCGTTCCGTCAGATTCATCAACCCAGGCTACTATCTTTGCTCGGTCAACGAAGTAAATTGAATCGACTGATTCAAGGTCAACATCTGGATTTGAAACGGGATTTGGAACTGAGCGGGATGATGCTTGCTTCCACTGGGTAGTTAAGTAAACCGGTTCATTTGCAGCTGCCTCTGCCTTTGCTGCTATCTTAGCTGCTGCTTGCTCGGATACTGCTCCCATTGACGTTGCTGCTACTGTATGGGTGGTGGCAAGGAAGCTGGGACTAGCAGAGCAGAGATGCTTGCTATGATGGTGACATATCAACAACAATAGAAAGTCGATACGTACTTCCATCCCATAGATTAAGTCATAACATCTGAACATCAAAAAGATGCAATCTCTGTACGCCCATTTGAAATCATCTTCTTGATGCTACAAATCTCCATCAAATCTTTTATTTCATTTGATGCTAATCCACGAAAAACGATACGAGTTAGCCATGCTTTATTATACTAGTGATCTTGTCAAGCGCACTGGCTGTGTAAGTTTGATAGTCTGGTTCCTTGACTAATATGATGAGATTAATAAACCGAAAGAAAGACAGCCAGAAAAGAAGAAAGGAAAGCAAGGACAGATTGGAATGGATTAGGTAGCTCTTTTTCTTGGATGTGGGACTTCCTTTCCTAGTAGCTAGTTTTTAGTTGCTATCCTAGTAGTTCTCTTTCTCCTATCCGAATAGCAGACGATGTTCTTTCTTATTATTTGTTTTCTTACATTGTCCTCTCGTCCTGTATCTCCCTCTCGTCATGGAAGGACTGAGTTAGGATAGTCAGGATAGGACTTATACTTCTTGCTTTGAGATGTAGCTTGCTCCCTCACAGTGAGTTGAATAAGGAACTAACTGCTTTCTAATAATAACGTTTAACGCCTGCGATGAGTGAGGAAGAACTTCCACGTCCACCAAGTCTTCCCTACAGAACAACCATATACCACCATAGGCAATTACACAAGAAGAGGTCTGAGAGGGGGACGAGGTCCGGACGCAGTCGATCATTGATTTGCGGAAGATGGACCTACCATCTCTCGTTAAATTGATATCATAGTCGACCAATGAGATGATGGGCCATGACAAGGAGAGGGAGGATCAGAGAATCCACTCTTTACGTTACGGCTAGCGTCTTTCTGTATCGGCTTTATCTAGCGAGTGGGCTTCTTCTTTCTTTCTTGAAGGCCTCCCCCTTTGGGGTACAAGTACTCTGATTGAGTGAGACAGCAAGAAGTCCTCCTTTCCTGCTGCTAGTCGTCTCAAGTTGAAGTCTCCCTGCTTCATCACATCTCCATAGGTCATTTCGGACTGTGAAGAAGGGGGTCCAACCCAGCAGCTTGAAGGCGAAGGCGTGGCGCGTCTGATGATAAAGAGGTTCCT
>OY978227.1:152500-205000 GCA_963854785.1 Vaccinium vitis-idaea | reverse complement strand
TTGATCTGCCTATGAACCTTGGTTCACGCTCTACGTATCTTATTCTTTCAAGCCCTCTTTCTTCTGTCCGAATTGCTTGCTTCCTTACCAGCAATAAGAGTAAGAAGAGAATCAGACAAATAGAACGAATCTCTAATAGCTATGCTATTGCCCTACTGATTTAAGGCCTCCGCCCGATCCCGAATGCGGGCGGGATTCGATCGTGGTCGATAATACGGTCGAAAAGACCAGCGAGCGAGATGGTTGTTAATAGTACTCCCTATCATTGCCTTATGAGTTATAACATCTTACAATCGTACCGATAAAACCTACGGGCGAGTGCTCCGCAACAGCGGCAGTAGTGAACATTGCTACTAAAGAAGGGGGAGGGGAGTGGGAAAAGGACATACGAGTACGCGAAGGGAAGAGGCAGAATGTTCACAAGAATGGAAAGGTATTGCGGAGCACCAGAGACCCGCTGGGTTATATCAACCGCTGCCTGTGGCAGAATGGAAGTGGGACCATGTTACTATGGATTGTGTGACAGGGTTGCCGAAGACTGAACAAGGGTTCAACGGCGTGTGGGTGATTGTGGACCGGCTGACTAAGTCCGCACATTTCCTACTGAAAAGAACCACGAGCCCCCATTAAGTATGTTGTAGGGGGTGATACGATGAAGAAGCCAGTAAGACGGTCTCAGGACCTCCTGATCTTAGTGAAGATAGAGAGGCAAGTAGTGTCTCCTCTGCCATTAGTTCGGCCAGAGCATCATTCATCATAGGTAAAGTGAAAAGATGCAAACAAGCTCGTATCTGCTCAAACTCTGGGCGAAGAGCCATAAGAAGTTGGAACAAGCGAACACTCTCCTCGAAAATGCTTTTTTGTTGGGGTAAGAAGTAGGGTTCCTTCGCATAGGTTTCCCAATCAATTTTATCTAACGTGTGTGTTAGATATCGCGTGTGCTCTCTCCCAATGAAAGAGTCCAGCTTAGCCGGGAGTGAGACCGCTGCGGTCCGGTCCAGTTCTTGTTGGATTGCTTTACTGTATGCTAAGTGCATCTCCTGTTGCTCGGATTCAAAAAATAAGACCGTTCCACTTTGCTAATTTAGCTAGCGTTGGTACGTGATTGAAATGTGAGGCACAAAAGTAAAGTAGTGATTTGGGCATGCAAAATGTATTCTTTGAAGCAGATGGCAGGTGAGGGAAGTGAAGTATGGAACTCTAGGGCTAGTTCCAGAGTGAGGAGAAGTTTCGCTAAATGTTAAACTATAAGAGGTAGCTATCTTGATGGTAGAGAATCGAATTCGACTACCGGAAAGGGATCCCCATTCATTACACTCCCTTGTTGTCAGGGTAGCGAATCGGGCCTCCTTTATTACTTCTACTGATGTTAGCGATTCTTCCTCTTTATCTTAGGCTGGTCGGGAACTACAGTAAAAAACTTGCTTCCAGGCACCAGATTGAGATAGCCATTTCGAATGAAGCATATCTCTCAACACTACCTTTTTGGGGCTAGCGGACCGAAAGACCACCTTACCTTGTTCGTCCGGCGTCTACCTATACATAGGGATAGGGATTGGCTGCAACATCGGTGTGTGGAGCGGGATGTAGTGCACTCCTGCTATTGATATCATTCGGCCACCCATCACCTTCGTCTCTATCTAAATAAACCTATGCAGTGATTGATAGAAACGATTCACAGACGGAGAAGAACCCACGCCGCAGCCATATCCCGACCAAAGTGCACGACACTAGAAAGGGTTCACTAAGGCTACTCTTTTCTGTTGGGTCGAGCAACCCTGTCTTGGTACTCGATCTAACTCTCAATGAAATGCCGAACTCTAACTAATATATGCGCATTGGTCGGGTGTCGCCTCTTCCCAAACATGGCTCGATGGAGCTAGCCATTTCCCTTCCCCGACTAAGCCCCATAGAAATGCATTCTCCGAGGCCGGAGGTCTACTACAGGGTACCGGTTCATTATCCGACACAAGGCAGTCTCGCATAAAAAGCCGGTCCCCTCCTGATCAAGCTGGGTATGAAGGTGAGCTCCTAAGTCAGTCATTCCTTGCTCAAGTGAGGACAGTGCCCCGGTTCTACCGATTTCCTTGGGATCAGCGCTTGGGGTAAAAACACTTTCTTATAGTACACAACACGAGCGGACTCTTTTCTTCAAATTCTTTCTTTGCTTTTATGCCAATAATGAGCCGCTACTATGAGGACCACCCAACTAACTTATACAACTAGTGGAATAACTAGAAGGGGACCCGCTTGCTAGGAGAGGAATGACTCCATTTTCATTTATCTTACGCCGTTAGGAAGGAGAAGAGCAAACTCGAGCATTGTAATGGATGCGAGGGAGCAACTTAGATTAGACCAATCCTCGATTTAGGACGAAATCCAGACTTCGGAGCTCAGGAGCACCTTTCTGTTAAATTCGATTTTATTTTTTTTTATATGGCATAATGGGAAGAACCTCTTCGTCTATTGCTCGAGGAATAGGAGCTCGGCCCATCAGGGGTTTGCTGGCGGAGTTACCGGGGTTACCTCAAAGTAGGGGTATCCGGGGTCACCTCCGAAGGGTCCTATCAGCAAGACAATCGGGATAGGAGGGATGCCTGTCTCGGAGGTAGCGGGGTTGCCTTGAAGGCACGTCTGCTGTTTCTGTTGTTTTGTTCCTAGGCCCATTGGAAGCGGCAGTCTTTGCCGAACTCTTCTAAATTTTAGGTTCAAACGAAAGATTCTTCTCAATGGAAATGGCCATCTAATCTATGAAGATAGGCTGCACCAGACAAAGAACAAGCCCCTTTGTCAGAGACTTCTCAGTTGTTCAAGAAGATGTGCTGCTACTACGCCCTTCGTGCCTATTCTCTTGAGAGTTCCCTCGGCTCGGGGAAGAGAAAGCAAGACTCTGACGTTCGGTCTGGTCTCAGGTTTATCAGGTTGGAGCATTCCTTGGTTTCCGCTGGAATCAGGATTGAGCATTCTCAGATCAGATCCAACCTTCGAGTTTAATCAAAAGTGGTTGCCTCGGGATTTGTGGCATAAATGGTTTTTTTTGCTAAAAACAACCTTTTCTTGGTCTTTCGCTACTCTAAACACACCTCATACAAGCAAGAAGAGTTTGCGCAAAAGCAAAGCAAAGATCGGTTGTTCCATCAGACAAAGATGACGTTCAGCAGGCAAGGCTTTTATTACTCTTTCTCTTTTCCTCCGAAGGCCTTTTCTCTTTCTTTCCTCAAGGGCAGCCCGATGAATAGCTCAAGCCTTTAGTGTTGATACGCTAAAGCATATAAAGGCAAAGTCTAAGATTGAGGCGAGCTTACGCTTACGGGTGTATCGGAAATCGAGGAGTGCGTTAGCTGTGATATACTAAATTAACAGAACAGCCACTCCTCGTATTGGCTACCGTGATGGAGCCCCTGATTAGAGACTTGGCGAGATTTTGATTGGATATAATCTCCTTTTGCTATAAGCCTCGTTCTGTGGATGCGTACCTTCCTAGACTTCGACTTCGAACAGCAAAGGCAGAAGGCGTGGGGAGATGAAGAGGCAATTGCTTGAGGAAGGTTTCGATTCTGGAATCCGCTTTGATCGGATCAGGATTTCAGTTCATTTCACGCTCTCCGAAACGGATAGCGAAAGCCATTACTCAACTCTAACAGCCAGGCAAGGAAGGGAACCATCCCAGGACTTCTCCCATTTCGAGGTCTGCCCTCAATCCTTGGACTACCCCTTCCCAAATTATTCTTAAGCAAGTCAGTAGATTCACTGCACCCCTCAAAGGACACAGCTGCAGTACCATCAACTGATCCAGTACCAAGACCCACAGATACATCCGCTTCCTTACTCTTCCCAGCTCTGCTAACCCAATCAGGCCCTCGATAAACAGCCATACTGTCCTCATTCAGCTTGCGTTGTCAATCAGAATGACCAAAAACATTGCAGGTAGAGCATTTGACTGGCTTCCAGGGGTACTTAACCCCTAAAGTCACAGACTCACCATTGGAATACAAGAGTTCAACTGTGTCAGGAGGAGGAGAGATCCGAGTTATTATCCGGGATCGAGAACAATACTGCCGGATGCTATTGAGTTATTTCGTGATGTCAACCTGGTGGAATAAAACCCTTGCTCTTCCGTCGATAAAGAAGATTGGAGTGGAGGCAACCCTTCATTGAATACTTTCAACATGGGAGGTTGCCAGACGATGTCGTCCAGAGAATGAAACTAAAAGAGAGGGCGCCCCAGTTCGCCTTCTTCAATGACACCCTCTACAGGAGATCTTATGATCAAGGGACCTAAACTCATCTTTTCTGGAAAGATCAATAGGCATAGAAACAGATTATATCGCTCATGTGGAAGCCTCAAAGGGCCTTCGGGTTAGTTAACCTCTGGACTAATCAATCCGTAGTGACTTAGCTTCCTTGGATGGTTCAACTACGTGAACAACCCAGCCCGCCCGCGAGAACCCGCACGGTCCGAGCGGCTCGTCATGCTGTGGCGTGGATGCCTATATGTCGGTCATTGGGTATTGATAGTGTGCGCGTGTCCCTAAGATTAAGGGGCGCAGGGTACTCCTAAAAACCTGAGCACTTTCACCCTCAATTTGACCGCCATTGGTATCGTCATATTATTGTAGCTTTCTCTCCCTTGCCCAGAGCACGATCAGTGGCTGGAAACACACTCCTACCTAATAATGGAAGACCAAAGGCGGGCCAATAGAGAGACAAAAAACGAATACGCATTCGGTACCCAAAAAGAATTCTTTCTCCGACGAAAGAACATCAGAAGACCAAAACAAAAGCGCGAACAATCACTAGAATTTCGTAGGTTGGAAAGAGCGCATGTATTCGCCTGCATCCCTTATCCCGCGGCATAAGGTAGTTTACTTGCTTATATATAAGGAAGCGTCTCCTACCGGATTAGGTTTAGTTTCGAGAGATGGGCTATCTACGACCAAAAGGTAATGAAAATCCCGGTTTGCGATGATTTCAATGATAAGGTGTCAGTCGGGAGCTGCATGCAAAGCGTTGACTCTGATACTGATTCATTTCCCTGAAAATAGGGCGATATCAGGCCTTCTGTGCGATATCGATCTTCTGTTTATGGTAAGCGGTCTGCCTTTCCCCTTACTAGATCAAATAGGGAAATGCAAATAGTACTGGAAAGGAAAGACAACTATTGAGTATGCCCCTAATAGAGTAAAGTAAGTAGGGAATGAACCATTCGGAAAGAAGTACAGCTAATAGTACGGTATGCAATCAATTAAAGGTCTGTCTTCCCCCTCATTCCTTGTCCCCTTCTTACACTATTGATTCGATTCCTTCAAACCTTCAATGTGAACAAAATCGGATTGATGGACAGAATCCTTTCGACATGGTCTTCTCTCTCTTTCTATATGATATTACTATTGCTATTGGGATCCCTTTCATATTCAATAAATTGATAGAGGGCGGTGGCGAAGAAAAAGAAGTGAAATCTTGACCAGTTCGTATAGAAGTCAAGGGAAGAGTTTTCAAGGAACCAGCTCCTGGGGACTTCTATTAAGAACGGCTTTTGGTCTTAGTATGTGGTACAGCATATAGAGTCGTGAGACGCTCTACTTCCTCAGCACAAGCGCTAAGCGATAAGAATTCCTCTTGTTCAGTTATCGATTCGCTGGCTGTTTCCGGGGGGAGGGGCTCGCCCAGATGCTTTGCGAGACTGAAAGCTTCATTTTGTGTTCGGTTGCGTTATCTACCGCAAAGAGGGACTCCCCCTTTCTATTAGAACAGTGTTAGTTCGCTATTACTGCCGGTCAGGCCGACGAGAATTCAATTCTGATATTGCTATGTGCGCCACTAGAGCTTTGATCATATGCTTTGAGCCGAGTCGATGTAATATTCGTGTACGTATGCCATGTAGATTGAAAAGGGAGAAGCCCTCACTGACGGAGTATAAATAGCACACCGGATGGATCATTCAATGGAAAGCCGAAGGCGAAGAGTTAACACCTCCTAAGGGCTGGGTGAGAGAAAGCGTCCTTTGTTGATACCTAGTGTACACCGCCACCTACTGAAATGGATTAATAAACGTTGCTTTCTATTGCTTGTAGCGGCGTTGCTTCCTTTTGTTCACCGCGAATAATTCAATCTTGAGAAAGAAGGCCTTGTGGGGCATCTCCAGCAGCGCCAAAGAAGGAAGATGGAAAGTCTTCTTTGTAGACTCGCACCGCTCACTTACGGTTTTATACAGAGGGGGGTTGTATTGAAGGGCCATAAGCTTTGAATCAATATGCGTTGGTTCCAATCCGGATCTCGTTGTTTGGGTCTCGAGATGATATTCAGGAGACAAAAGAGCAGAGCTGATAGAAATGCTAATGGAGATACTAATAAAAACTTTAATAAAGACTTGTGCCCATTGTCCAAGATTCCTTTGTGGGACTTTCTTTTTCTTCTTCTTGACTTGACTCAACAACCCTCCCATTCAGGACAGAACTCTAAGAGTCTCCTTCATCGATCGGAACAAAACTAGCAAAAGAAACTTTGAGGGAGCTGCGCTATACATAATACTAAGGGACCCAGGCTCTGCCCGAATGATACGATCCGCAACTTCTAGTACCCAAGCTATGTGATCAATAACTCTTCTCCTAGAGGCGAATCCCTCAGGGCGCCCTAAGCAACCGGAGATAGAAGCGGAATTCAAATATAAAAATAGAGAGAGGAGTATGTGGGGGGTGAAGTAAACATAACTCTAGCAATATAGACCGTTCCTTAGCACATTAGCACAAGCGCTATGAGTAATAACTTAATAATTCCTTTAATCAAATAATCAAATGTATTCAATCTGTGTTCTCTCAATCAATAGGACGGCTGCTAACAGGTAGGCTGTTCCTATACACCTAGGGTGGACTTCTATGGTTCACACTGCGCACAACCGGACTTACTAGACTCAAGAGTACCTAACTCTAACGGAAACGATCAATCCCGTTGCCACATCGAAACCCCGTAAAATTGGTGACAAAGCAATTTCCCTTCTAACGAGCCCACTGAAAAGTGACAACTTGTCAAAACCCCGTCTTTTTGGCATAAAGACCGATTCCACTCATAAGAGCTCGTTCAAAAGTGACAACTTGTCAAAACCCCGGGATTTTTGGCATAAAGACCGAGGACCAGGAAGGGCTAGATAAGACAAGGAGACTCCTACACGAGCTCTTGGGACCTTATATATATATATAAGCAAGTAAACTACCTTGGCTTGAAGACAAGACTAGTTGCCTTGCATTAGCCGCAACTAGTTAGTTGTAGGACTGACTGGCATTAGCTGTTTTTAAGGTTTTGTCTTTAATTGGCAGGTCGAGGGGCAGCTGGAGGTTGGGCAGACGTCAGAAGGCTTGATCCTCAATCGCCTTCGGCATTCGCCTTTCGCCTTGGACTTTAAGACAAGAGACAAGACTAGTAGCTCACTCAGACAGTGGTTTTCGGGTAGCCAGCTTTAGCAGTTCGGCTTGAAGACGACGACGTCGTTCCCTTATTAGTCAAGCTTTGGCCTCAAGATCCGCATCGTTTTGCATCCTTTGATTCCAGCCTTTGACCCGGATGATCAGTCTTTAGGAACCCCCGCAGGTTGGGAGCCGAGTCCTAGTGATGTCGAACTCATATCTCTTTCTGCGGATTCCCCTCTTTTCTTTGTCCATATATCCTGACTGAACTACGTAACTCTCGGGATTTGCGCAGTTTCGATCTTGGCGAAAGTACCCGAGGACGATCATTTGTCTTTCTGATTTGGTTGCCAGTCAGTCCCCTTGGTTCTTTCTATCAAGACGAAATTCTTAATGTGATTATTCCAACTCGATTTAGTATTATAGATGGAAGGATCATAGTCGGGATCGTCACTTTTAGATCCTTCTTATGATGGGCCTATTTCTTCTTCTTTTTCTTCCCTGAAGGTGTTCTGACATGTTACCCTCAGGTTCGTTATCGATTAGGTATCTTTGGAATTGATTTAGGAGCAGTGTACTGAGTACACTATCTCCTCTGGTCAGAGGTTGCTTACGGTTTTATGGGAAGCTTGTGTTCTCCGTCTTTTCTTCCCCTGAAATAGCCTCTCCTCTTTTATCAGTACAGATCCCCCGGTCTTTTCTTCTCGAACAGTAAGAATGTCGTTCTGATTTAAATAGTTCTTATTCCCCTTATTAGATTCGTAGTATAGACGTGATGAGCCCCTTCCAGTTTTTTCTTATGTAGTGGAAACGCCTTACAATCGGAAGTTTTACGCTTAAGGGAAGAGATGTTCTTTATTGGCTTAAGCGGATAGTCGTGGCTTTCTTGGTCAGAGCACCGCCCTGCACTTAATAAAGGAAGTGATACCCGGGCTTGCGTTGGGCTGAAGTAGTTGTTCTACAACCCCCGGAACTTATACGAGTTCTTTAGAACCAACCCTTACTTAATATCATTAACCTTAGTATGTCGCGCCCCGAGCGTTTATCCTTATCCATCGGTCCCTATTTCGTGTTGATCAAAGCGCAGGCTTCGCTTCCCCTAGCCTAGTCCTTGTTCCGAAAATCTTTCTACCGTGGCCCTCGAGAGGGAAACAGCCTTTTAGTGTCCTAAAGAGGGGCCTACGATACCTCGAAGTCGCACCTCCCTACGAAGTTTGAGACATTTGACGGGACTGGTGATCCTTCCTGCTGTCCCAGAAGATGACCCTTGCTTGTCCGAAATGAGAGATAGAATACCTAACCTGGTCTGCGAGGAGTAATTGCCCGAAGAAGGACGGCAATGACAGTTTTTGTGTCCCTAATATGAGAGTACTCATTAGTCTTTCCATTGTTAATAGCCGTATGATGTCGACCTGCCGAAGGTCTAAGGAAGGAAGATTTGTCATGTCATTCCAATGCAGTGCAATATTAGTAAAGCCGGACTAGTTTTGATATCCCCACTGCGGGGCCCCTTTGATTCTTCTGATTCAGAGCCGATCCCTTTCTTTAGTTGTTCAAGCCATGTAATGGCAATTACAAGGTTATGCCATCATCTTCTACTTATATGATTCCATTGATCGAAGTGGGTAGCTCCAGTAGACCCATAGATCATGGACCACTTCTCGATTCGTAGTTCCTTAGCACAAGCACTAAGCGATAATAATTCCTTCTATTCCCCGTTCTCGATAGAGAGATGAGGGAAGGCAGCTCGACCGATGCATCTATTGATGTTACCTATGAATGCCTATTTGCTTGCTTTATTCCTTCATTCATGGAAAGCTTTATATCGTCTTCTTTAACGAGACTTGTTACAAGTGATGAACCTTCCACCTATTCGTGGATCTATCGGAAGCAGTTTTGTGACTAAAGAAGATCAGCCTACGAAAGGACTTCCTGAACTACTCAACAGAACTAGACTCACGAACTGAGCCCTTCTCCTTAGGAAAACTTTTTTCTTCTACGTTCGGGTTGATCCGACGGGGTTAGCTGACCTTTTCTATCTAAATTACCGTACTTGCTTTCTGACAACCGACTCTTTCTCCAAGTGGGACTAGCTTTCTTCTCTATTCATTCTCGAAGCTATACACTACTATATCATCCAAGAAACCTTACCTCGATCCTGGAAGTTCCATTTCAGATCTTCTTCTACCTACGACCCTCTCTTTAGCAATTGATAATGACTCTTTGCAGATGGGAGCTCTTCCCTCTGGGAAGGGCACTTCTACCTTTTCTTGTGAACGCTATCGAGATCTACACGCCCGTTTGGGCTCTCGCTCGAACATCTTGCTCCTTATTCCCTGGGATCCCGTGATCCGAAGCTAAATATTTCTTAATTTTTAGTCTTCATCTATCTGGTGTTTCATCCATTTTAGGTGCTATCAATTTTATAACTACTATCTTCAACATGCGTGGAAACCACAGCCTAGCGTTTAATTAGAATTTCTACTACCCGTTGTCCCCACTATCTTTCTAAGGCACACCATTCCTCCCTGCCTTAACTCACCAATCCCTGGAAAAAGCCTAAGTAGGTATCCTATCACGGATGGTGATCTACTAGTTGATTCAAGGAAATCCTATCTTTCTATCTATTATAGGACCCCTCTTTTGTGCTCCCGCCTTCCTAGCCTTATGGAACCAAGGGGGTACTAACTAACAGCTGAGTCCCATGATACAGAACCTTTCTCTTCTTTCGGACCCTTCCTCTGGAGCACAAGAGTTTCAATTCGAGCTTCTACATATGAATCTTGGAAAATGATTGGAATATACTATATTGCTTGGTAAGCATGCCTGCGCCTACGTCGGTTGGATGTGAAGCTATGCCCCTACCCCTACTATCCCAGACTGTTGGACGGGGCTCCCTAACAACGCAAGACCCCCCAGAGGGGTCTGGCAATGACCCGGCCCTTAAAGAGCCCTGAAGAATCTCGCCGTCGATCCTTTATTCGCGAGCGGGCTTACCGGAGAACGGGAAAACTCAACGAAGCAAGTCATATTTAGGTTTGATCCCAAGAGGGTTTAGACACCCGTCAAAATTGTTGAGCGAGAGCTCGGAGAAAAAGCACAGGGTGGATGCCAGTCCCCTGGTAGTACATGAGCGTTGAGGAGCTGTTGGTTTGGTTTACCAACTCATTTCTTATGTTATGTCTGTTGATATCCATTCTCCTTTCATGTATGACACTGGTACAATGGGAAGAGCCAGTCAGAGCTTCTAATCGGATAACGCATAGGGTTGTTGGAATACAACCTTCACAGCCGAACCGGGCCATTGGTTTGTTAACGAAAGGCTCGCCTCTGAGCCTGTTCAAAAACCATACCGTGTCATTGGCATCATTGCTCAGCCCAGGAAGTTTTTTGTGCTAACCTGATGCACCCGAACTCCTGGTAGAAAGAAAGTGAAAACGTGGTGTTAGCCCTTTTTGTCGACTAATGCTCCATTTTCTCCAGTAAGGAGTCGTTAGTACTGTCGAGGCCCTCATTCTCTTCTTCCGAATCAGGCCGACACATAGTGTTGGAATGGGGATCAACACCACTGAAAGCGACTCCAGTAGGTATCCGTGGCGGCTGCCCAGTCGAATTTCCTGCAACAAAAGTCAATCTGTTGTTGTTCTACTACACTTCTAATTTTCAGAAGTTTCTCTCTATTCCCTAAGCCTAATATCTTTCAGGAGAAGTATCTTCATAAGATAACCGGTTCATCCTTACCCTGGTCTTTTTTGTCTCGTCGGGTAACATAGGGGGCAATTTCGACTTCCAGGAAATCGCGAAGTCAGGACAAGTATAAGACCTTCTCGCAATGGGGCCAATGAGAGAGCAACCCCATTTATTAAGCTATAGCTATAAGGGGTGCAAATAGCCAGGCTTAGTTGAGAAATCTCATGCCAAAGGTTACGCCTATCCATGGCCGGACCTCTCTTCTCGGCCAGCTTTCGTGCCTTCTCTCAATAGCCCATGTGATGATTTGACGATCGACGAAGAGCAGCTCAACCTCGAAACTAAAGTAGCTAGCTTCCTCTCTGTCATTTGAGAAGGAAGGGGTTTTACGGGGAATGGATCTACTGATTGATCGATTCCTTCTGAAAATGGTTGTTTCTTAGTCCAAAACAGCAGTTCTGGGATGCCAATAGGAGGGTTTTGGGATGTCAGAGGTCGACAATAGTGGAGGGGGCTTTCTTTAGTCAAATTGGAATCTTTAGACATGAGCCAAAGGGGAAAGCCACCAAATCTGGGTTGGAAGGCGAGGACTCAAAGAAACGATCAACCGATCCCCGAAAAAAAATGAAAAAATGAAAGACGATCTCGATCCCAAACTGATATAAAGGAAAGCACCAAGTCGGATAGAGCGGGCATGGAATCCCGGAAAGATTGAGAGAAAGAGGGTGAAAGAAATAAAGACTTTTCAGCAAGAAAGACCTTTTGCATTTGAGCCAACGGAAAGCCAGCGTAGAGGTCCAAAACCCTAATATAGATAGGCATAGCTCTCGATGTGTCAACGCAGTCTAGTTCAGAAAAGACACGGGAAGGGGGGCTAAAGGTTACGAAAGAAGAGTTGTCACCAAAGACGAGCGCGGGAAAACAAAGAAGAGTAGAGTAAAGCGAAGAGGAAGAGAGAGCTTAGCTATTGCTATAGTTAGTGCTCCTAAATTTCACTCAAAGGAAAGGAAAAGAGTCAGACAAGAGGACTGATCCGGAACCGGAAGCAAAGGTCGAGGCAATAGATCCGAAAAAGAGGTAGTATAAGAAGATCGAAAAGATGGGTGAACCAAGCCAAGGCAGGGATGCCGCAAAAGAAAAGGAAAATTCTCAATCAGTTGCTGAGACTTTATCCTTCCTCGAAAGAAGCCGGAGCAGAAGAGAATCCTTCTCGGTTTTACCTAAGAAAGTGAAGTATCTCTTACTCGTACTTGCCCAATAAAGAGTACAGCGCCTTCCTCCTCTTGTTATCTGATCGCTTAGAGCAGTCAATCTCCCCGAGCTAGCATAGCACCCCGAGGCATAATAATAAGAAAGGGGGCATGGCATTCTTCGGACCAGACAAAGTCGAAAGCCTTTTGAATTCGAAGAACTGACCAGAGCTTGACTTTCTGACTGACTTGATTTCGATAGCCGGCTTTTGAAAGGGCCATATTCAAGCAAGATAGAGGGCGACCAATTGACCAGGCAAGTCCGCAAGAGAGTAGAGGGAAGTGAGGTCGAAACACTTCCCAGGTCGGGTTCCGGACATCTAATCCATGCAGGTATGCCAAATGACTTTGTGTTTATAACGAGAAAGGGAAATAGAATGAAGCAAACAATGTATAATAATCAGCGGGAACGAGGGGGATAGAATCTTTATGACGCTAACTAGAAATATCATAAGAGAAGAAAGATCGTAGCCTAGTTCGAATGAAAGGTTTATGGTCTATCTTATACTATCTAGTACGATCGATCAAGTCATTCAGTCGTCGGTCTCGGCCTGTTGGGGTAGTTGATATTGATTCTAATTAATTCGTTGTTATGATGTTCCAGTTTCGTTTCTCTTTGTACATCTTTCTCCCATGCTTTCCGTTGGTCAACAACCAACAAAAATTCTCTAACTTCACTACTCCTACAGACTTGACGGAGTTAACTGGAGGGAATCATTTTTTCTCAATCAATTATGCCTCAACTGGATAAATTCACTTATTTCACACAATTCTTCTGGTCATGCCTTTTCCTCTTTACTTTCTATATTCCCATATGCAATGATGGAGATGGAGTACTTGGGATCAGCAGAATTCTAAAACTACGGAACCAACTGGTTTCACACCGGGAGAACAACATGCGGAGCAACGACCCCAAGAGTTTGGAGGATATCTTGAGAAAAGGTTTTAGCACCGGTGTATCCTATATGTACTCCAGTTTATTCGAAGTATCCCAATGGTGTAACGCCGTCGACTTATTGGGAAAAAAGAGGAAAATAACTTTGATCTCTTGTTTCGGAGAAATAAGTGGCTCACGAGGAATGGAAAGAAACATATTCTATTTGATCTCGAAGTCCTCATATAGCACTTCTTCTAATCCTGAATGGGGGATCACTTGTAGGAATGACATAATGCTAATCCATGTTCCACACGGCCAAGGAAGCATCGTTTTTTAATCTCATTATGACTTGGTCTCGTTCGGAAGAGATTCTTTCTCGATCAGAATAGTGGAATAAGGCACTACAAGAAAGAGAGACAGACTCCTTTTTCAAATCGCCCCGCGAAGACGGACGTTCAGAAAGGTTCTCGAGATTCTCAATCGCTCTTTTTAGTGGGGAGGAATAGTGCGGTAAGGGAGCGAGACCAAGCCGAGCCACTAGGAGAGTAAGCCCTTCCCACGTGTCAAGTTTCATAAATGAATGCAGCCTCAACCAGAGAGATCAACCTGCGCCTTTGATTTTAGGCCGCCGGCGGCGCAGAACGAACTAATCCGCGATCAGCAAGTTTTCCGAAACCGAACTGAATGGAATTGTTACTTTCCAAAAATGCTTGCTGAAAATCAAAGAAAGAAGGTTCATTTTCCCACGTAGTTCGTCGGTCAAACCAACGCTTCTCAAAGTAATAGAGAGATCTTTTTCTAGTTAGACTTCTATCAATGCAATGAAAGAACCATCCCTTCCTATTTCTTTGTCCTCTCAGATAGAAAGAAAATGTGACCCCAAAGAGCCCTTCTTTACCACTTTAGGGGGTGGGGGTGAAGGGGGGGTTTACATACAACCGAGGCAAAGTGGTTTATGATTGAATCTCAGAGGCATTCTTATCATTTGGTAGATCCAAGTCCATGGCCTATTTCGGGTTCACTCGGAGCTTTGGCAACCACCGTAGGAGGTGTGATGTACATGCACTCATTTCAAGGGGGTGCAACACTTCTCAGTTTGGGCCTCATATTTATCCTATATACCATGTTTGTATGGTGGCGCGATGTTCTACGTGAATCCACGTTGGAAGGACATCATACCAAAGTCGTACAATTAGGACTTCGATATGGTTTTATTCTGTTTATCGTATCGGAGGTTATGTTCTTTTTTGCTTTTTTTTGGGCTTTTTTTCATTCTTCTTTGGCACCTACGGTAGAGATCGGAGGTATTTGGCCCCCAAAAGGGATTTGGGTTTTAGATCCTTGGGAAATCCCTTTTCTTAATACCCTTATTCTCCTTTCATCCGGAGCTGCCGTAACTTGGGCTCATCATGCTATACTCGCGGGGAAAGAAAAACGAGCAGTTTACGCTTTAGTAGCTACCGTTTTACTGGCTCTAGTATTCACTGGCTTTCAAGGAATGGAATATTATCAAGCACCCTTCACTATTTCGGATAGTATTTATGGTTCTACCTTTTACTTAGCAACTGGCTTTCATGGTTTTCATGTGATTATAGGTACTCTTTTCTTGATCATATGTGGTATTCGCCAATATCTTGGTCATCTGACCAAGGAGCATCACGTTGGCTTTGAAGCAGCTGCATGGTACTGGCATTTTGTAGACGTGGTTTGGTTATTCCTATTTGTCTCTATCTATTGGTGGGGAGGTATATGAAGGAACGAATCAGTGGATTGAGGAATGAAAGCTCGAAGACAAAGAGAACCGGGCTTTTCCAAAGAATTACTGCAGCTTTCCCACTCCCTTTGATTATCATATACAAAAAAGTATCTTCCACTTTCCTACCAAATCTCTCTCTATTCTGGCACATAAATGAAGGGATCGAAGAGATTATGGCAGATCATGTTCACCAAACCCGAAATTTTATCTTGGTCTATTTGAGATTGTTCCTTTTAATCGTAATCAAAGATGTTTTCTTGTCTCTCGTTTCTTTTCTGAACAAATCGAAGAACCTAATGGATCGAACTTTCACTCCGGGTGACTGGATCGCCCCGGCGGGGCCGCTCTGACGCGGAGGGCCCTGAGAAGCGCAACACTCCAGTAACTGATCGTTTTGTAGGTGAAGGGGCAGAGCGTACCCCAGTCTCCCTTGGCAATAGTTTAGTTTCTTATGTTCTGCCTTGATGAGTGGGAGAGGTCGCCGAATTAGGATATCACTACTGGCACAGACACTGCGCAGGATCTATAAGTAGCGGCATTCTCCCTTGACTATACGATAATGAATCTAAAATGAATATTGAGACCACCCAACTTTCGATTGCTCTCCACATAATGACTGCCTTTTTGGGTGTTAGCGTTTCATATCTTTTCTATAGTCTTTGTGTTCTATCTTCTTTGTCGGAAACTGGGCTCTATGGATTTCTTTCCATTACCTAATTTCTAAATTAGGGTTCTCTCTTGGGAGTCGAGTCCTGTTGAGTAGGGGCTTAGGCTGTGAAGGAGCCCTCCTTCCCCACCTTTAGCCCTTCCACAGCCCTTTCCACACCCAAGGCCTTACATAAAGCATTCTTGACATCCAGCTGATACATAGGCAATTTTATAGCGGCAGCAACAGCAATAAGGGTTCGAACTGAACTTTGCTACTGCTTTGACCGCTTCTCACCCCCGGATCTGGCATTCATCTCTATCATACTTACTATCTTCTTTACACATAACCTCTGCTGGAAAGGCTATGAGGGCCAGCCGTTACCTTTCTTTAAGATAGTTCCTCGCATACTAATTTCTTTCATTTCTTCTCGGTCTTTGCAGTCTAGAGGGGTACTTATCCCTTTCCGACAGGAGAAAGAAGATTAGTAAATTACTGAATGTTCCAATGGTTGATGGTTTTGGGTGCAACTATTCCAAGAGAAAAGGGCAATAGAAAGGGATTGGTTTTTTTGAAACGAGAGTTGGACTTCACCTATTTTGTTCTCCAAGGATTGGGACAGCAACAGAAAGAGGTGAGTTCATTAGGACTGAAGCTTATCTCTATCAAGATAGAATGTTTCCGCTGAAGTATACAGTAACCCATCGTAGAGTTATTCTTAGTGGAAGGACGTGCAATCTAGAGTAAAGGGAGATGCTCAAGAGGGGTCTGCCGCCAAAGAAAAGATTAGTCAACTACTGTATTGTATGGAAGGATTGTCCTATGAGTGAATGCGTTTCATGTGATATTTAGTTTTTAGCTGCCACCCACGTTTTGTACAATCCGAGACGATGGTTTGTAAGCTAAGCGATAGAATTGTGTTGAAGGATGTCGGGCTCGTAGTATGGGGAAGAAGTGGCTAAACTATCTATAGTAAATACATCAGCAACTACAGGAAAAAAAATAACCAAGGAAGGAGTTTGACTCAAGTGACGATGAACACTGAACCTAACAGCCGAGGAGACGATCTCCGGTACCCATGAAGAGTAGATTACCAATCCTGTCACCGCTCCGTGGGCTTCTATGATTACACTACTCACGAATCTATCTATCCAATTTCTTACTTAACTTTTTTTTTACCTGTCTCCGATTGCCATGCTGCTCTTTCGCCTGCTACCTTACATTAAGTGATTTCACTGTCGATGTTCATGCAGCAGACAGAGGAAAATCAGATTGTTGGAGAAGCAGGGAATGTAGCTATTAACAAGATATTAAGAGGGCAAGGGAAAGATCAAAGGCGAGGTGGTTTACCACACGAACTATCTGATCAAGTTTTCTTTTTCCTATCACAGGCAGCTGGCCGTGTTTGATCGTCGCGTACATGCTCTGTTACAGCTTCATTCATGCGCCAATCAATTGCCTATAGTACGGGAAGCAGAGAAGGAAGGAAGAGTTTTGATCACCGTGTGGGTAGTCCCTGTTAGGGTTTCCGTTTCATGTGCACTAAAAAGGAAGGGGTGCTACTATAGTACAAGCATACGAGCAAAGGACTCTACCTACCCATACTGACGAATGAAAGAAGTGAGGCGCGGATGATAGGACACAAGCGATAGCGGTTCCATTCTTGCTGTTCCTATTCCATACCATAAGCAGACACCTTTGATTCATCGACATTGGCGCTAGAGGCTCTACCCCCACCCACCAGCCCTTTATGGTATGGAGTTACCGGACCAAGAGAACAAATTCCCCGATATCATAAAGTAAAGTAAGAAAGGGCAAGGGCCCATTGAAAGAGAAAGCACTAAATGACTTCTATGACGTGGCAGAAATGATCCCAGACTACTAGGGCAAGCACAAGATTCAAAGCTGGAATTTTCCTACTCTTGTTAGTTGGGACAGAGCATCTTGTTGATTCTCCTTTCCCCCCCGTTGATTAGGGCTCGAGCTCTCGCTTTCAGGGTGGATACGAAAAAAATTCACTATTTTAATTAAATTGACATGATCCGCTGCTCACGCACGAGCCGACTAGCATCCCTCATCTCCACCCGTTGACGTGCAACTTTCACTCTTCGCTGGTTTGAGATCTACTTCGTTAGTACCAGTCGGGAAACCTCATGAGCGGTACACCTTAGAAGAAAGAGAAAGACCCTTTCGTTGAGGCAATCGATGGATAGATCTCTACTAAAAAATACTCATGTCAAAAAGAAAATGAATATCCTATAATTTTAATTAATTTACTTTGGTATTTTCAAGGTAATTGAGGGTACCTAGCTAAACTCTAGGGTAGTTTTCTATAGGTAATTGATAGCTATTGATCAAAGACGGCATGCTGACTCTTAAGGGTAAAACAAACATCTTTTGACATGTCGAATATTCACTAACGAAAGTGGGCTTCTATCATGAGTTTCAGCTCCTGCCTGGGCTGAGGGTTGAATTGCGTGCCTAAGTGGGCTTCCAGTGATTGCAGCAGCTAGCCTTTTATTATATCACGTAGGTGACGAGACAGAGATAAGGTGACCTTTATCTGGCTACCCGAGTCTCCGGTATGGTTCTTCGTCTTCTCCTACTGCTACTACGTCCAATTCAACGAGACGCCGGTTACGATTCGACGAAAAGAGAGCCGGTCCAATCCATCGGATTTCACTTCATTCAATGTTTTTTAGAAACCTATTTTTTATGGGGTTGTATGACTACCCCTCTCGGGGACATAAAAGGGATTGTCTTAGTTAGTAATAATGTAATTTCCAGAAGTTTCTCTATGTAGAGGTGGTATGCCAATTCCAATCCCAATGGGTTTACAACTCCTACAGTGCCAATGGATCAACAAGGTAATAATCCCACATACGATCTCGCATATCTACGGCACCCAAACAACCAGTTGCATCCATGTTAGTTGGTTGGTTAGTGTGATAATCTCTCTATCAATTAGAGAATTCGATGACATTTGATTCCACAGTCGATTTCCTCCTGGAAATGGAATTGAATAGAGTGAGCTTACGCTTCCTCAATCTCTGCTGTGCCTGCGAATGCTTGGTTTCCCCTCGTGATGTGGTGGCAGGGCTAAAATCAGTGATTGAATGGGAGGGTTCTCGACCTGTACTCTAACTTATTGATTTGTTAGTTTATGGTAGCCGCCCCTACTAACTTTAGGGGTGACGCCCCCCTACTTCTATAAATCCTCGGGTCCATGGTCAATGTCAATGAATAGTATCTTGTCCTCCCTAGGTAGCTTATGATAACTCTTCTTTGTTTCGACGATGGCGCCCCTCTATCTTAAAGCTTGCGGCTCGCTCTTCCCCGGAAATGAAGTCATCTCCTCGTTCGCTCTGTTCTCCAGTCACTCTCCCTTTCGGTTCATTTTGGTATGCTGGCTCCGAACCAAAGCAGGTCTCCCCTTGAAGGGGAACAAGCAGGTGTTGCCACCCGAGTATAGGAAGTAGAACAAAGGAAGCAGGGCAGGAATTGAATCACCCACTGAAAGTGGTAAACGAGTAGTCTTGTTGTAAGCGCTTTTAAAGGGCAATGAAAGTCCTCAGGATTCTGTACGGATCAAACCTCTTTTAGAGGCCTTCACGTCAGGAAAAAAAGTTAGAAAAGAATTGAATATCTGGGCTTCAAACTTGTCTAGGAAGAATGTACCTCTAACGAAGATTCTCCTTCAAGCATCTTTCGTGGAAGAGCCCATTTCTTAGATGGAGAGATGAACGCACAATAAAATAATAAAGACTTTGACTGGTTCTCCCGATCCTTCTTTCCTTGGTCACATCAGTCGAATCCTGTTATCTTAAGAAAGGAAAGTGTAGGCCAAAGGAAAGACTCCTGGTTTTGTTTGTTGCCGTCGTCTCTCAGATGCTAAGAGGATAAGCTGCAGGGGATGATGCTGCTGATGCTATCGCTTGCAGTTGCTCTTTCTTGCTACTTGCCTGTCGGGTTATAGCCAGGTTTCAGAATTCCTAGGTTTCGAGAAGGCAGAGTGAATAAGCGTAATACCTTCCCTATTTACTCGACGAGAGGCTTCCTGGGAAGGGGGGTTCTACTTGTTCACCTGTAAGATACATGTTCTTAAACTGCTACAGAGAAATCTTTCTACCCTTGACAAATCATCAGTAACTTGAAAATGCCCCCTTGTTGGTTCTACTGACCAAGGGCGAGTAGCTTCCCGTCCCGAACTTTTACCAGATGAAACTGGAGTAGAAATGGGCTGGATCCTCTACTATAGGAACCGAACTGTCCAGACTTTTAGCCGGAGGAACGCTAGCTATATGCTTAACCCATCATTAAGCAAAAAGGACCTACCACACCAGGTAGGAAGTGGTCGAGAATGCCAGCTTGGACAAGCGTTCTGCAAGTAACTCCTCTTTTTGAGCGGTAGAAAATGATCTGGAATCGGAGGACTAGTCTCGGCTTTGATCACTTCGTCATCTAGCTCAATCATCCCAAGGGTAGAGGAACACGGAAAAAGAGAAACGCGAGAGAAGGAAGTAACTAGAGCTATTGATGAATCTGAACGATCTAGTCGGAATTCGAGACGTTCTAACGACCCGGCCCTTTATAGTAGTAAAGAAAGGGAAGCGAAGCAGAATAGGTATAGGTATGCTGCAATTTGAACTAACGAATATCTCTCTCTATCTCACCCGATGTGCCAACCAATCTGGACAAGCCCGGCTATTGGCTATTTAGCTGGTGTTTCGACGTATTCATAATCGTTCGACGACTGCAGGTTGAGTGCATAAATGCTTAACTCCGCCTCCAGCTACTGAGGAAAACACCTATGCTCGACCCCCAACTAGCTCGGGTGCTTCTTGCTCTCGAACTACTTATTTTACAACCGGAGAATCTGAAACCGGTCCATCAACTGGAGAAACATCAACCATTGCTTTGGCTCTTGCCTTTCCCACCTTTGCTCCTGCGACCTTTGGGTCAACTTAAATTGGTTCAACCGGTCAGACGCTTTCACAAGCTATAAAACAGGAAGGGATGCCATTAGCTTCTCTCCTTTCACTGACCCCTCTCTAGCGACCTACGCCTTTGTATCTATATAACCCCTAGAAGCTCTAGTTCTTGTCTTCTTGTCGGAACACCTATAGGAACTGGAACCGTAATTGCGACTACCCCTGCCTATGTGGATTGCTTAAATCACTCTTTATTAATTAAAAAGACGTCAAAGACATCAACAAATGGCGACCGAATGGAGGCTTACATACTTCACTCCCGAAGGAGGGAGATGCTATTCCCGACTTTATGCAGGAAAAGCGGCACCGGTCTACCTCCAGGGATCATAGGGGAGAGGGCGGCCTTTAGATCATTCCTCTTGAATGGAGGGACGCGCAACGCAAGAAAAGAACTACCATATTGAGGGCATGGAATCTATTCTTATCTTATCTGGCCTAGCGATCTACGCCCAACCTTCAGTCCAATAAGAAGGGTTAAAAGTCTGAGCTCTACCCCAAACAACAAAACAAGATGGCTAATTCCTTCTTCAAGTGAGTCAGCTTCCTCCCCTCTTGATTTCGATAGAGAATAGGAAAGCCCGGTAAGGCAGATCGGGATATCAGCGCTTACATCAATGTCGGGAGAGAGAGGCTTCGAGAATTATTTACTCAGATTGGTAGGGAAGCCAAAGCAAGAACCAAGCAGGGGATCAAAGAAAGAATGACTTTCGGGATAATGTTTTTTTTGGCATTACTTATTTTTACCTGGATTACCTCCTTGTCAGTCAGACAATCGGGATTGCGGGATGCCCTTCGTCGGGCGAGAAGAGAGGAAAGGACTTAATAACTAATAGATAGGCACAATAGAAAGAAAGGCCTGGTCCTTCCTATGATGTCCCCATTTCTTTCTTTGGTAGGCAATCCAGAGCAAGAACCAAGCCCGAGAACTCACTCTATTTATGCATTTATGCCTGGCGGAACCTCGGTCTCTCGATCCAGAACTCACTCCTGTAGGAGAGGAAAACATTTGCACCAGTACTCTATTCGGGAGCAAATGCCCGATCGCGAGAAAGAGGGTCTCTGTCCTCTATTGGGGAAAAATGCACGACTTCGGAGCTCGGCTGGGACCATAACTTTGGAATCGAGCAAAGAAGTTTCCGGGTCCCCTCCCAGTGGCAGCCCAGGAGAGTCACGGTGGAGGTCTATCTTTTGACCTTCGATTTCGAGTTGGCTCGTTGAGCCTGACATTGACTATCAAACTCACTGTAGCCTTCTTCCTGACCGTGGTTGTGCCCACGCCAGAACTAAGTAATCAGTGCCATCGACACCTTCATTTAGCTATAGCCCAAAAAGCAAGGACACGTACACATCCAAATCCATATGGTGGGATACAATCCCTTATCTACCATATCATCATGATGTGGAGCCCACAGATAACCAACTCTAGGTCAGTAGACCCGATCCTCCAATGAGTCTCAACAATAGGGGTCAAGTTATCAGTCATCTGATATGCAGAAACCGCCTCGTCCCTTGATTCTCACTTCAACAGGGGACCACAAGGAGTAGACATTCCCCGAACTCAGAATCGTTTGGCCCTCACTTTTGACTTTTGTCTACTGATCCCAAGTCAGAAAGGGCTTATTCGTATACCTTAGCTACAGCTTCATCAGCTATTATCACATCATCGCCTAGTACCAGCGAAAGCAGTGACCTGAATTCATTCTTTTGGCACACCACTATGTGATAGGACGAACAAGGGCAAAGAGGTAAGAGTATCCGAGAGGTAACAAATGATTGATTAAAAGGTCTCCGGGAGCATGAAAGACGCTAGACATGAATTCACACACTTGATCGAATAGGATCTCAAAGAGCGTCACAAGTCTGCAGACTTGAGATCGACAGTCTCATCTCGCTGATCCTGTTTGACATTGGAATCACCCGGTCCAATCATGGACCGGTTTCCGCTTCATCATCGAGTTGAGTTAAGGTTTTAGTACACAGAAATGGTCATAGAAAGGGATAGAAGAAATAGCATATATAGTGGAAGCTACGGTCATCTGCCTAGCCCGTTCTTTTTCGCTTAAAATACGAGATACCAGAGGCTCAAACAAAGAATAGTAAGAACGCTCACCCCTCTCTATATTATCTAAAGGGGGGCGCAGACGAGCTTCTTATCTTAGAAGAGGGGGGCGCATCAGACTGAACGGATTATAAGATAGGCTAAGCTAGGAATAGGCGGGGTAGAGAAATTGGTCGACTAATCGGGCTAATAAACTAAAGATAGGGATACAAACCTGTTTAGCCAGCGCGGAAGGTCACCCTACAGTGGAAGATCCTAGTGCCACGCTTGAGGGAGTACCTAGCTTTCTGATCTCACGCAAGATCTCGAGTGAGGCTGGCGAAGTCGGCACAAGAAGAGAAGTAGGAGGATCCGGAGTAGAGGCAGCAGTTGCGGGTGCAGGTGGGGCTAAATCAATATCCCCGGCTAGGGTTTTCGGAGTTAGTAGGAAGCACGATTGGCGATAAGCTGGTACTGGTTTCATTCTTTCTATTCAATCAATATCTCTTCCCGGAACTGGTAAATCAAATATACCAACAATATAGGCGTTGGCACAGTTCTGTAAATAAGAGATGTCTCATCTGGTTGAGCTGTCGCAATCCGTCTTTCTCTTCCTGGTAGCTGTACGAATAGGAGATCCAACATGACTGTATTAAGCAATCAGGGTTAAACGGGATCATTGCCAGAAAGCAAAGAGGAGCTCGTACTTAGATCAGAGGACGCTCATCCCCTTTCTTGTTTGTGAGTAGGTGGTACGGAGGCCCTTAGCTTAAAGAGTCTTCCTTTAGAATAGAAAGAACAAGTTTAGTTACGTGGTTCGATCTCCTAAAGCGTAAAGCGAAAGAAGTAGGACAAGAACCAATCCAACAGAACATATTGATGCTAGACGAAGGAGATATTAATTCGGGCAGGCAAGCTTGATAGTGGATAGACAGCAGGCAAAGAGAGAGGGAGTGAGATAGCAGTCGCAGGTAAGAAAGAACTAGGAACAGCAGTACGAAGACATGGGAGATTCCGTGGAAGTAGAGAAATGCACTGCACCGAGTTTGGGGTAAAGAGTACGAGTGGGAAGAATAGGCATCATGGAGAAGTAAGGGAACATCAAGTTCCTGCACGCTTTGCTCCCTTTGTTTCCTCCGAACTACAGATCCTTTCTTGCTTGCTTTGGGCATATCCTTCAAGAGATCAACCAATACGCATACTCTAGCAACACTAGGCCTTGTAAGATTTCTGATTGGGGCGTCCATTGTAAGAACTCAGCCGGAACCTCAATACTGTGTAGTACCCGCAGAATTATTACATGTAGTCTTAGGGTCTAGTTTAGTGATAGAGGTAGGTCAGCTTGGTTCGCTGTAGCTCTAAAATCCCGGTGATGAAGCAAATAGGGTGTGATAACATTCAGACCTCTCTGAGACTAAGAGGGGCTGGTTACAGGAGGTCTTCCTGGAAGCCTTGTCACATTAACCCAAATTACTATCGTCACTGGTTTCGGCACATTCTTGTCACCCTCTCTCCAGGTGGTATCCGTCCTATGCCTTTATCAGTCTGGTTAGGCTTTCCGGAAGGTTTTCTGGTAAGCTGTTATCAGATTGGTATGGTCATATGGATGTTAGTTGAGAGCTGTAAGCCCGATTGGGGTTACGTAGAGAGACTTATAGAGGATCTCTCTCGCCAGCTCGACGACGATGCTTCTTTCTTTTGGCTCGCTATGAGTCCCTAGCGTGACCTCTTTCTCCTATCTATCCTATTCTTTCCTATCTCCCTATCCGCTCTCCTCGCCTTCACAAGCTTCTTCTCTCCTCGCCTTAAAAGTCGAGTCACTCCGCCCCTCTAATTAACATTTGACTTTCAACTCCGCTCCCCCCTTGCTTTAGTAGGAAGGAACCGAGCTTCAATGAATCTTGCTGTCAGGAAAAAACTACGAGTCAACGAAGGAAGGAAAGAAAGCCACTCAATCAACTCTAGAGGAAGCGCCTAAAAGAAAAGCGTATTCCTGAGGTGAGTAAAGTAAAGTCTGATTTCGAAACTTCTTACAGGCAGGAGTCACTAACTATATATGTATGATAGCTGTAATTCGCCTTTGGACATAAGAGATAGGGGATAGAGAGCCCGTCCTAAGACTCCAAGAACTAAAGGAATGCTAGACTGAAGAACGTTATGCTTTGCTCTCTCTCTCCTCAGCACTTCGATAGCAGCACTATTCGATTAGCTACAGGAACAGCAAAACCAGGTTGATAGAATCGAATCTATCTAATCTCTCATTACCTTCTATTACCATCAGAGAGCTAAGGAGGTATAAAGAAAGATAGCTATCCCTAGAAGATAATCGTCTTCGTCTTCTCGTCTGCTCTAGAAAACTACAAACAACTACATCAACAACCCGAATAAAGAGAAAAAGAAAAAAAAGGCTATAAGTAGGCCGTTTGCTATAAGGGCTGCTCACCTTTATACGGCTTGGCTTCGCTATCGCTCCTATGTAGTGGTATAGTATTCCTGCCATACCAGAATGCCTATTATCTAGTGCGTTAAGCTTCGCCAGAAGCAAGCAAGACGAGGTAGCTTCGTAGACAAGGCTCGTTCCGTACTTGACTTACGAGCTCGTGCCCGCCCCTCTCTCGTCAGGGGCTTATGCACTCCACTTGCTGTCTACTAAACGAGCGTTAGAGCGAGCGAGCGAAGCCTTCCATTTAGTGGCTTCCCTCCCTCACCCTACTCTTTCATTTCCGCTTAAGCTTCCCCGGTTTAGTTGGTTTGGGGGATTAATTGATTAGATACCCGAGAACCATAATCTTTCCTAGGAACAGCTTCGACGACGATTGGCGTAAAGGCATGATTAGTTCCACAAATCTCACTGCACTGACCATAGTAAACTCCTTCTCGTTGTACCGAAATAGAGGTCTGATTTAAACGACCAGGTACAGCATCACATTTGACACCTGAGGAAGGTACAGCCCAACTATGAAGTACATCCGCAGATGTTACAATAATACGTAGATGACTTTTGGCTGGTACAACGACTCTATTGTCCACTTCTAATAAACGTGATTGACCCAATTCTGGATCATCTTCTGGAATCGTATAACTGTCAAAAGTGAGTGACTGTTCATCGGAACTGTTATAGTCCGAATACTCATAAGTCCGATACCATTGATGTCCAATAGCTTTGATAGTAATGGCTGGATCGACTACTACCTCGTCCATTGAGTATAACAGAGCAAATGATGGTATAGCAATGAACATCGGGATGATACTAGGAAAGATGGTCCGAAGAATCTCGATAGTAGTTCCATGAACAATCCTTTGCGGGATTGGATTTTTTTGATAGTGGAAATGCCATAAAGCGCGAACCAAGACCCGTGATACGAAAACCAAAATCAGAATGAGGAAGAAAAAGATATCGTGATGTAAGTCTATTATTCCTTGCATCATAGGTGTTGCTGCATCTTGAAATCCTAATTGCCATGGTTCTGCTGCATCACAAGGAACAATTGGTAGGAATTTTCGAACAATCATTTGGTTTGGTTCATTCTTTGACTGCTCTGCTCCCCCACAAAAAAGGGGGAGACTTGTTCTTGCTCTCCCAATTCAGGAAGACGAAAGAAAATAGCCGGTTGGTTTTACCAAGAAAGGCATGGGAGAAAGATGCATAAAGAAAGAAATGTAGCTGCAGGCACTCGACAACAACAAGAGAAAGACCAGTCACTGAAGACTAAGCCAATCAACATTAAGAAAAAGGGATAAGCAACGACACCTGTGAACTCACGGATAGCCTTGTGCCCTCATTCGAACTAGGCTACGATCTTTCTTCTCTTATGATATTTCTAGTAAGCGTCACAAAGAGCTTATTCTATCCCCCCCTTATTAGTAAAAGGAAAGCAGTGACACCGCTTACGAGAGCAAGGGATGATTAGTTATAAAATCTTGAACATGAACAAGGGTAGGAGCGATTACTGATTCAATCACACCGGAGACTTTCACAGCTACTATCACTCTAAGAACGGGTATTCATCCCAGAGTTCCTAGGCAAAGAAAGTCAAGCAGGATCGGATTCCGTTCCCCTTCTAGCGGCGGTTCCTGATTCAATTGTAAGTGGTACTCTTGATTCAATTCCACCAAACCCGAAAACAGTTCCATAGGAGCTTGCATTCGAGTCCTTTTCTTTATATATGATGTCACTTCTTTCCCCTGCTTTTAGTGAAGTTCCGAGCCTGAGTTCAATCCCAAAACCAAAAGTCCATCCCAGCTGTCAAAAGATCTATGTGCAAGGGACGAAGAATGCTTAAAATCCCGGTTATTCCTCTCCAAAGAAATCCCCGTATTCTATTCCTCAAGTCCCACATCGGCTTGATGCCATCTTCATGAAGGAGAATGCCCCAAAAGCGTCTGCTAAGATTAACTGTACAAAATCGGATGCTGTCAAATTTGCCTTAGTGCTGTTACTCTCTTTACTTTCTCTCAGTGAAGTTCCTAAATAGGAATATTTTTGAAAACTCGATTCAAAAGTAATTTCTCGAGTAAGATGAATGTGTAGCTTCTTCTCAAGCAGTAGCACCGGCAACTAAAACAGTCTTCTATCCAACACCGGTTACTTCTATAAGACAAGAGCTCCTAATGGAACAATTACCTATTCTATCTGATTCACTGCCAATACCCAGAAAATCTGGTATTCAGATTCAATTGCGACAAGAGCACGTTCGAGAGCAGGGGGCAGAAAGACCTTCTACTTCTATTGCATCAACAGCTGATTCAATTGCTATCAGTTCTAAGCCTTAGTCATCTATTCGATCAATGCAGCCTTACTACTGTTCTTTAATCCATTATTTTATTTGCCGCATTTCATAAAAAAGGAAGAGCTAATCTTTCTACTCTACCAGTTTTATGACGAGTTACCTCCCCCTTATGGATTCTCTTTCGGATAGGCCCTGAAAGGAGGAGGAAGGCTGGTCTGCTTGGGTAGCTCAATTCCAAAGCATACGGCTTTCTGGATGTAGATGATGATATCTATACAGATGGATTTTTTATATATTGTATAATGAAGTACCACATGAGTGGATATATAGGAATCCAAATCCGCCGAATCACTCATGTTATGATCTTCTACATCCTAGGTCTTCCCGTTCCGTCATCTGGCTTATGTTCTTCATGTAGCATTCAGACCGAATGACTCTATGAAATTACGTCGATACTTCCACATGGTTATCTCCCCATCTGAACCCGGGTGGGCTCCGGCTTTCAATCTGAGGTATAAGCTTGCCCCGCTTTGAATTCGTGCTTTTACTGGATTTGACTTTGAAGTGTAACGCTCCTCTGCATAGTTAGCAGCTACTTTTCTTCTTGCTTCTGGAACCATAACAGGCTGGTGTGTGTAAGCATCCTCGAATGCGGATGAGGAGCAACTTGGTACTATATAGTATCGGTACCCCCGGTTAGAAACTGGAACTAGTTCTTATTGAAGAATCCCGTTTGTAGTTGAAGTGTGTGGATAAGGAGCAAGCCCAGCGTCTAATTGAAGAGGCTCATTAAGGGACAAGTGCGCCGGGTACATCTTGGCCAAAAAGATTCTACGGCTAGGCTACTATTGGACTACCATGGAGCCCTCACTAATGTCGGTATAACTGGGGCATAGACATCATTGGAAAGGTCACTCCAAAAGCATCTAATAGGCACGAGTACATCCCTCCTTCTTGCGATTGACTACTTCACAAAATGAGTGGCCACCCATCTTTCGAAGTTGGGAGCTCTCATTCTCTTCATTCTGATCCTGTTGATCAAAGCTAGGAAGTGGAAGGAAAGACTGGAACTGGATCCGATGATCAACTACTAGTTAGGCTCCCTCTCCCATAACTTCAATACCAGGATGAAGACCCCGGTGATCCAATAAAAATCTTTCTCCGGTGCTAGACAAGGCGATGCAATCAAGTGCCGACCCAAGCCTCTAAAGGGAAGGGTGAGAGCAATTACGCTTGCAGATCTTTTTGCCCTAGCCTGCGACCCAACAACCAATGAAAGCAGCTCTGACGTAGGCAGATAACCCCCTGCGCCCTGGTCTACCTGCCCTAACTAGTGTATTCCAAACCCATCCGTGTCGAAGGCGAGTCAAGTCAACCATCTCTTTCAACACCGACTAGGCCCTAGTATTGAACTTACGATTAGGGGAATACCCCCAACCCCATAGCTCGCTATATCTGAATTAGCTGGCCCTGACGGAACTACAGTATTCAAAATCGAATGCCTTGGCACCTCTCCTGCTGACTCAAACGCCCCGTTCCGCGCTTGCAAGCCCAAGCAACCAAGCAGCTAGCATCCATTCTTTCCCCTACCTAGAGCGGGATCGGAGCTATTGAATCCAATCTTCCAGTTCCTGGATCGAGTATACCAATCATTATATCTTCTCTGTCCCTCCGTCCATTCGGTCTTTCTTCCGACCAAATCATTCTATTCCATCAAGGGGTCGGTCGTATTGGAGCAAAGTCAATTGGTTCAGTCACTCCCGATCCAACTAACTTCCTTTTGTTTCTTCCCCGCTGTCTACCCGAAGAGAAGTAATTAAATGAATGGTCCTATCCCAAGTAAGTAATTGCTTAATAGCTTGGTTCCAATCCTTAGCTTAGATAGCTGCTGTATTCTCACGAGAACAATTAGAATCTCGCTAAACCGCAGGTGACCAAACCTATCTGCTTCTGCTTACTCGGTTGGAAAAAAAACCTGATTTTGACTCCTAAACTGTCGCAGCATGTGTACAAACCAGGGCCTCAAATCGCCTAAAGGCCCTCCCAAAGGTATTCAATTCTCTAGTCCGGAGGAGCTCTCAACTGGTCCTTTTCCAGAAGCCCTATTACAGAAGGGGACTCGTGGTCTCCTGAAGGGGCACCACCAAACTCGTGTTTTATATAAAAAGAAATAGCCATAGAAATGGTTTCCAGGGTCGGGAGGAACTCCCCTCTTGAATCTATTAGATAGACTTTCTCTAATGGTCTATATGTATAAGGGAAGAAAAGGAATTAGACCGAGGGTTCCCAACTGATCGATTCCCTCTTGGGACTAATGGCTCGGACACAAAGGTCCTACAATCGGTCTTAAGTACGAAATCTTGCCTTCGGCTTGGTTACCCGCAGGAGTACCCGAGAACAAAGAACGGCTTACGAGATGGAATTGAAGTAGCTGCGCTAGCCAGTGCGCTCCTTTCCAATGAACGTGGACTAGATCACGGGTAAGGATATTCATTTTGAGTTGCTTCTGTGCCTACAGATCTCTTTCCCTGGAGGGAATACTAGCTAGGACACAAGGGTACATGAGTTAGGAGATTCATTCAAAAGTAGCGAAGCTAGCAACCATCCTCCTTTACCTGTTCAGCGGGGGACGGAACGAAGAAAAGTAAGGACGCTGCACCACTCCTTCTTTACCTGACCGTCGGGCCTAATCGAATTCGACTGATAGGTCTGTTCGGTAAGAATGCCTTAGGGGCCAGACTTATGACCTACCTAATAGAACAGCTTAGGAAAGGAATCTAAAGCTCGCTCGTGGCCTTCCCATGTTCTTATCCTTGAATGGACTTCTTTCAGAGGGGAAAGGCTAGACGAAGCCCAACTATACACTGAACGGTGAGAGCTAACGAGAACACTTCAAACAGTAAGGCTTTGCCGAAGGCACCACCAACGATTCTCTTACCTTCTCGATCGGTACCTGTTTGGAAAGATAGTTCCAGACCTCCCTGGTTTACGAGATTCTTATTACTGATCTTACAACACCGACTTCTGACTCTTCAGAGGATTCCTACTTTGCGAGTTAGCTACTTGATTGGTTTAGGAAAGAAGAATGAAATTCCATTCGTTCATCGGCTTGCCTGGCTTTCTTACCTGGTGGTTCCTGAGATTAAGAAAAGAATAGCTGCGCTCGACCGCAGGTGCACGGACCGCTAAAGCTACATTTGAAGAAGCTATTCTATACAATTGTTGACCTATTCTACCTCTTGTAGCCGTTGATAGTGCCCAAGATACAAGGAAGTGGTTTAGACAAATAAGGAGTACAAGGGGCGCAGAAGACTCGTCAATCTGCGAGTGACGTGCTGTGTTGTCCAATTCATACTCTCATAGTTGTTCGATCAGAAAGCTTAGATGAGTCTATTGGTTCCCGTCTTCTTGTTCTCAATTCGAAGAGCTAGACAGGAAATCCATACCCTTTAAAAGACTCAAATCGAAAATAAAGCATTCATCTCTGCTTGTAGTTTTCTTAATGAATGCGAGATGGGGTCAGTGTTCAGTGATTCTTATTTTGTAGGGAAATAGGTCTAAGGTGTCCGTCGAGAAGAAGCATTCTCTTATATAAGATAAGTATGTATATAAGCGGCTATTCTTTTTATCCCTTTCTTTCCTGTTCCTGCTAGCCCAAAGGGTTGAAACCGTGACAAGGAACCAAGTGCCCCACTTGATATTCTGGCCAACCCCTTCTCTCGTTCCCTCTCTCGCTCCATTGAAATGAATGCATGTCGCCGGAGGCAGGAGTGAGAAAGAAATGACTGGTCTAGAGGTGGTTGGAACCCCAATCCATAGATAGCAATCACTAGTATCGATTAATCCATCAACAGGAAGGGGAATAGAATCACTTCGATGATGCACCTACCTCTATTACTGACGGATTCATAACCGACTACCAGAGACAGGGTTAAATTCCGTTCCTTTCCCTGAGTAAGTGATAGGCACCAATCTATGTTATTTCTCTCCCCCGGTCCGACTGATCTCATTCTTGTTCCTGTTCGTCTAGCCTCGCAAGGAAAGCAAGTGGGGCCGGCCTTTGTTTTAATTCTCTCTAAGACCCTGACCCATTGGAAGCTGCCTTCAAAGCGCCAGAGGCGGATCCAGAACTGACTATTGACTCTCCCCCCCTCACCGGAACCATCAGCGGCATCTTCCTCTATTCTTCTTGAATCCCCGCCGTGCATCTAGGCAATGAGAGGAAGGTGGCGAAGCGAGGATGGCTCAGGACCAGATCATTCAAGTCCCTCTCATAGTGAGCTCGGATAGGACTCGGTAGCGGCACGCCTTCCTCGGATCAAAATTCTTATCTAACAGATCCGTCCATTGACCCTTGCCTCTAACCTGTCCTTGGTCGCACTCTAGTCCAGAACCCGATCTCTATTCGTCCCTTCCAGCATTCGGATGCAAGCAACCGAAAGAGCCCGCTCATTCTCAATCAAGTTGCTTTGCCCTTTAGGGTAGGGAAAATAGCCTCTCGCTCCGCGGCAAGGGAGCTTTCACACCCGTTACTGGTGATGGGAAGATAGATGAATGGGTTGACTTCGCCGGTTGGTGCTTATCAGCGATTAGATCCATGGGAATGAGATTGGTAGGAATTGGACACTTGATTGCTTGATATATCCATGGCAGTAGGGAGGGAAATACAACATTGGCTTCGAGATGCCCTTAGAACAGTATGGATGGAATAGAAGATACCTCACGACCAGACGCTGGTGATTTGTCTTTGTGCTGAGATGCGGTCTCTACAACAGTTCCATGTTCTGACATCTCCACATCAGCAGTTGTTGCTAGTTTGGAAGGAGTCACTGTTACCTCTAGTGTGTTGTTCAATAGAGATCCCTTTCTGGACTCTGTTCTGAAGCAGTTACTTGTGAGGAGACCTTTCTCCCCAAAGGAGTTGGGAAACATGAGAAGAAAAGAAAGAATGAAGATAAGGGCGTTAAGCAGTAAGCTCAGTCTCAGTTCTAAGACTGGTAAGGGAAGTCACCTAAGCAAGTGCCAAGGCCAAGGGCTTTCCTTCGTCTTTATGTGCCCGCCCTCGTACTCCTTATCCAGAAAGAAAGAGATGGTTTCTTACTTTACTGTATACCCAATCCATAGGTCCTGGTAACGAGTGGAGTATAGAGCATTGTCTTCCCTCCTACTGAGATGAGTCATTCCCTTGGCTTACGGGCAGGGTGGATAGCTGACTCCTTTCTTTTGTAACCGTTGTCTGTGGTTCCACCACCGCATCCCAGTTGGTGTACCCCAGGAGGAGGTAAGTAGCCGAGCATGGGAGGTAGCATCCCTCTTGATGAAGATGATAGGTCGTAGTTTCTCTGACTTGAAGTTCCCCGGGGTTCACGAGTCTTGTGTCCAACACTGTTGAGCCTCTTCTTTCCTTACTTGAGCCAAATCAAAGAGTCCTCATTTTACTTTAGACAAAAAAGTTCAACATCCTCATTAACTCATTGCAGGAATGTAGGAAGATGTTCTCAATTCACTTTCAGCCCTTCGCCTGTACGCTACTAGGATTGTTTCCTAATAGCTAGTCAGACTCGAAGGAACCTAAGCCTGAGATTGAGAGGTCTAGTAGATAGAGGGCTTCTCATTGGCTCCATATTCTTAGAAAGCTATAGAAGATAGCGGACTCTCTTAAGAAAAAGAAGATAGACTGATAGTCCGATAGTCAAGTAAGAAAAAGGATAAGCGTGAGCCTAGGAGATCGGAGAAAGGCTCGAGAGACCTCTAGTAGGAAGGGCCATGCCTATGCGATGTCCGGGTCTACTACCTACATATATCTTTTGAGTAGACAAACAGTAGTTTAGCCAGCCTGATAGGAAGCCCTCGTTGAAAGGTTGCTTCTTCACCTATTCGACTCTCCCTATATAAATAAACGGTCGAGGACTACTGCTATGCACTCACCCGAACCAGATAGATCAATGTGTGAATTGCTACAGAGATGTCCATACCGCCTAAACAACCGGTGGTGTCTGCATCTGTAAATGTATGCCAAGCATTGAAGGTTTCCCAGAGGCGAAAGCCGAACCCCACCATCCTTGATGGAATAATTGTTGTAAAACAACCAGCTCGTTAAACGAGCCTCTCTTACTCTTGAAGTAGGGAAAAACCAACCATTAAAAAAGGAAGGCGATCAGTGCCGTCAAAGAGGAAGAAGGCCTCTGAGATAGTCTCGAAAGAAAAGCTAGGAAGTTGAAGAGGCTGGGCCAGAAGTTTGATCGAGGATTGGAGAGGCACCTATAACGTTGTTTTCTAGGAGCCTCTTCTGGGTCATAGGAGTCGCCGCTTGAGGAAAGGTAAAGGGGCAACCAGAAACGGGACAAGGATCCGAAAAAGAGATCCCGCACCCCAGCGCAATGTGTATAGAGGAGGATTTGGAAGAAGAAGGACGTGATACGGGTCATCTATTTGTTCGTGATGAAATATATTATAAAGGTCTATTAAATGAAAGAATCCCTACCGCTGATTATAGTACATATAAAAACAAGACTATTATTGATGCTTTCTGGAAAAAATATTATAATATACTGGAACATAGATCTGACCTGATGTATAGTAAGGCAAATAATTATAATAATGAGGTTTACACGATGTTGGAAAAAATACCTTTGTATAAACGTCAGGATTGTAACATAGAAAGGTTGAAAGATATGCAGATAGAAATAGAAAGTATGACTATCCGATTTGATGAAAAGAACATCTTTAAATCTTATCCTGAAATGCTCAAACTATTGATGGGTAAAGAGTCTGATAGCCCATATATTTCTGTTAAGGATTATCTAAAACAGAAAAAGAAAAGCCTATCCGATGATGACCTTGATTTAATTAGTGATTTAGGTCAATTTACACTGGAGGCAATAATTATTCATGTCCTAGGTTCTGTATTCAACAGTGTTGAAACCTCTAGACCGTCCGTTAGGGTCGCTACTTTAGTAGATCAGCTTGATTCTAATGTGCGAGTTCATGCTACAGCTAGGAGATATGAGGTAGAAGTGCTAGAAAAAAAACCTAAAGGGGGGCAAAATCTAGACCTAAGGGTTAATAGTGCCATAATAGAGGATAATAAGATGCGTAAGATTGAAAAGCAGAAGAGTGGTAAGGTCGGAAAAGATATCAAAAAGGCTAAAAAGATAGGTAATGAACGTATGACTATCGGTGCCAAATGTGTGGAATTATTAATAGAAAGAGAAGTGGTTCTTTTTTATACTAAAGATAAGGATAGTGAGAAATTTGTAAAAGATACTCGTACCGATGCCAATTCAGTCCATGTTTCTAAGAAGGGTTATAAGAAGGCTGGTTTTGTGTCGTGTAATTTTGACTACCGTCTTCTTCCTATGAAATTCCATCTGCCTATGATTTGTCCTCCAGAACCTTGGGTTTTAAAAAAAAATGAAAAGCTGCTGGCGAATGTTACGTTAGATGACATTAAAGGTGGTTACTTAAGTGAGATCTCTGGCGATATGTTAAACCGTTATCGTCTACTAACTTCTCATGACTATAGCCATTTCTATATCAATATCTATGAAATAAATCCTTTTCTGGATGTAATGAATCAACTTCAGTGTCAAGCCTTTGAGATAAACACTGTCTTTTTGGATTTCATATTGGATCATAAAGCCCTATTAGAAGAGTTTGGTATTCTTATGAAAAGTGATCTAGCTAATCTAGATATAGTCAAAGCTTCTGACGAATTGAGGCGTTGTTACGTCGATGACGCAGTGAGGCATGTGTGTACAGTGAATATTTTGTTACTGGAATTAGAAAAACGGGTTCAGCGTGCTAGATATGAGAGTTTCATATTGCATCTTGCGAGTGCCTACCGAGGTTTTAAGATCTATTTGCCCGTTTATATAGACTTCCGTGGTAGAATATACCGTGCGGGGGTCCTCCATTTTCACGAGCGTGATTTGTCGAAAAGCTTGATTCAATTTCACTCAGATAGGGTTGTAGATATGTCAAAAGACAGCGAGTCTGAATTAGAATTAGAATGTGCTGCAGCCTTTAAGTATCAAAAATTCCATACTCTAAAAGAAGCTAATTCCTGGTATAAGGATAATGAACGCTATATGGAAAATTCGAATGAATCTCTTTTTAAATTAGCACTGAAAGCTAGTGATCCTTTTCAGTTCCTATCCAGGGTTAAATCTAACCAGAAAGCCGATAAAAGTCAAAGATTTTCGCAGGTTCCCGTGAGCCAAGATGCCTCTGCGAGTGCGTATCAAATCATGAGTTACCTCTTGCTTAATAAGGAAATGGGTGAACTAACTAATCTTCTTCCGTCTGGTACCGGTAAAATCCAGGATTTGTATTTGTCTTTGAGAGATGATCTTGAAAAATTCTTGAAAAAAGAAGTCATTAATGAGAATACCTTTTTTATAATAAATAAATTTTTAACGAGAAAGCTCGTCAAAGGCCTTTTTATGCCCTTGATATATGGAAAGACGGAATATGGTATGAGAGATGATATTCTATCTCATTATGGTTTATTGCTGAGTCACACGGATATCATAAACCTAACTAAACTTTGCCACAAATTTTGGATGGAAAAGTATCCGGGGATAGCCAATTTAATGAAGTTGATTAACCTAATTGGTTGGTTTTGTTCCGTCTTGGAGAAACCTGTAATCTATACTACAAGTTACTACGGTACAGTGCAGGATTATTTGAGTAGCAAAAAAGAGGTTATCTGGATTTATGATCGGAGTAAAAAGAAGAATCGCAAACATCAGGTTACTCTCAGAGTTGCTACGTCGGAAAGGGATTGTCGGAAGACTAAGACTGCTACCTGCGTCAACTTTATTCATCAGAAGGATGCTTATATAGCCATGAAAGTGGTTGAAAAATTCACAGAAAAGTCTGGTAAGGGTCCTATCTACACGGTCCACGATAACTTCATAACAACATCTCTCAATGTGAAGTTACTTCCCAATATTTATACGGATACCTTTTTAGATCTCCCTTCACCGCTTACGATGATCAATCTTTTTATTTGTATGAATCTGAAGATCGAATATTTTGAGGGTATTGTGGATATGGAGTCTACTATTAAAGAACATTTAGAAAAGCTGAAGTGTTCTAGTAATATGAAGCCTCATCACTCCAGCAAATGGGATGATAATATGAAGGTATTCTTGAATTGTTACGATAACTATATCAAGACTGTGTGCTGTCAAGGTCCAAGCGGTATTATGAGTCATGAGGAGAAGGTGAAAGAGTATAAGGCATTTCTCAGTAAATGGGATAAATTGAAATATAACTTCTGCTTGCACTACTAAGATAACCTATTCTATCGAGGTAGCTCTGAGTTTGAGAAAGAAAGGCTAGGCTCATGTAGGATAGATTGAATCGAATGGTTTCATTTTCTTTTTTGAATAACGGGTGACCCTATACCTAGATCTGTGAAATAGTAGATACTTTGCCTATACTCTTAAGTAGACTACTATCGGACAAGGTTTCCGATATGTGAGAGTCTCACAAGGTATCTAGATTACCTGTTTTCTGAGCCTAACACATGTCATTGAAGCAAACTGAAAGAACCAAAAGAAGCTGCTGATACAGCTTCTGGGTTAGGGTGGGTAGGTGACTCAATCGTCCTGTGGGAAGCTTCCGTGGAAGAAGGGAAGCAGCCGAGCTAGAACCAGAACAATTCCCATTTTTAAAATAAAAAGAAAATGCTTTTCACATGCAGTTGCAACTTGTAGCTTCTTCCCTGTTTAGGAAGTAGACAGATCTCTGGATTGTTGCATACTTTTCCTCCTATGGCTTGTTGCTTGAATTCCGCTCGAAGGAAGGAAGTCCCTTGAACTCCTATACCAAGCAAGCTAATTCACTACGTATTGATTAGTCCATAGGTTAACTAACCCGAAGTAAGGAAGTCGTTCTCCCCTTTGAGGTTCATCTTCGACAAAGGTTCCAACTCCCTTCTCGGAATCGTGCGTAACAGTAAGCTACCTTAAGGAATAGGTATTTGAGGTCGCAACCAGGGTAGCCTCAGGTACGCTTGGGGCTGGATTGAATCCGGTATACCAATCAGTGAAACTCTAAGCTATCACAGCTACATCCACTCATAAATGCTCTGCAGCTCGGGGAACACTCGTTACGAAGAAAGAGGTCAGGTTTACAGATAATGGGAATGACTCAAACACTAGAGGAAAATAGGGCAGTAGTTAGGTTCGGCATCGCCACTCCTAGGAAAGCAGCTTCCTTCCCTTCTCGGTCGTAAAGCTTTGGTCATTCTTTCTATTCCATTACGCCTTAGCATAATGAATTCTATAATTAAGGGATAGATCGTATCGTAATGACATCCCGTTCTACCATTCTCTTTGGCCTTAGTACATCTACCAGGCCCAACCCTTACCTGACCTGAGCCATTCCCTTGGCCGGTACTCTCATTCATGGTCGGATCGGCATTAGAGTTGTTCTAGGGCGTTACATTCAGCCAGTGGTTCCTGTTCAGAGGCTTATAGAACGAGGACAGAGTTGCGGGGGCACTCCACTTAAAGGTGCCTAAGATAGTTGAGTGGAACCTGTCTGGGAATGGTTCCTCTTATTTGCAGAGAATATGGATGATGCCCATTTAACAAGACAATTGCGCACCTACCTCCACAGGTGAGAGGGTGCTTCATAAGATTTAGCTCTAATTTCTGCTAATCTTCCCGATAAAAATTCCCAAAGAGTCAAGAGTAAAAATACCCGGATAGGATAAGAATTCTATCTATATGATCAGATAGATGGATATGACATCAAGGATGTGATATTAGACCTGGGGTATGATGTTAACATCCTCCCGGAAAGAGAGCAAGAAGGCCTTCCCCTTAGAATTAAGTCCTTGTGCCGGGAATGAGAATGAGTTAGGGATGAACGACCCCAGCCATGGGATGGGCCGGGCGAATAAGGCTTGCTACTGATTGGAGAAGGAGGAACCGGTGAGGAGTGTTGAGCCGACCCAAGCTCACCAGCAGCTGTAAACTCTCATACCGGTGGTTGAGCATCATTCCCTTTCCATATCGAGATCGTGACCCGGATCCGTATACGAGGCTATAAGCACCAGAGCAAGCACCAATAGCAGTTGATCGGGAAGTATATCCAGTAGTAGATCCGGATGGATCTTCTGTTAGGTTCTTATTAGTAGGAGTAGCAAACTAGTCCCATCTTCTCTTTCTCTCAAACTCAATAGTATAGATGCATCAGTCGACTCTGTGGATTCTGTTTATTCCGTTTCTTCCGCCTTTTGTCAAATCATGTCTAGTCCTTGACTAATAGGGGGCTTGAAGGGAATAAAGCTTTTCAAAGCTAGCCCGCAGATTGAACTCTATCCGGAGCTTTTCAAGATTCAGATGTTAGATTGGATTTCTCTCTGGGAGGATACGCTCTTTTGGCTAAGTAGTTCTTGTCCTAGGGACTACAGCTCTTTATTCGCCTCTAGCTCCTCTTCCTCCGGGAGGGCAAGTCAGCAAATTCAGAAGTAGACTCAAACTTGATCAAGTAGAAGTTGAATTCTGCCTTGACTAAACTCAGATCTGTGAAGAAAGAGGCTAAGCCAAAAAGATCCTAGGTAGCTGGATTTGATTGTATTGCTATTCCATTGCCTTTTAAGCTATTGTTTTGGACTTTCTGTGTCTGACTCATAACAATCTTAAACTAAAGATTTAAAGCCCCTTTGGCTGCTCCTCTTATTCCATTCATTACCGATAGCTTCTAGCGGCGGATGATAGGAAAACCTCTCTCGTGGCTCTTGCCCGTCCTAAAAAAGCCTTGTCCAACGCTTCTTTCCTACGAAGCCTTGGCAAGTAGTCTCCTACCAAACTCAATCAAATCAATAAACAAAGGAAAACATTCTATTCCATACCTATATAACGGCGAAGAGAGGAGGTATTATGTCTAGTAAACAAAGGGGAGAAAGAAAAAAGTCTGGTTCATACATATCGAATCATAAACAAAGGGGCAACTATCCCGCATCTACAGCTCGAGATCCTGGATCGGTTACCGGTTCACTTAATCACAACAATAGATATAGCAGTCAATTCCATTCCGACTGGTAAGCCCGAGTGTCTCAAAAAGAAGTGAAAGCGGGTAGAGTACAGCTCTACCTAATCAAAAGAACAAAAAGGGCTGTGGTCGAGATATGCTTCCCCGTATCCAAGAGGGGTGGGCTGCCCGATCTGTTTTCCTTGGATCTGCTGTCTGGTCTGTTCATATATCATATATCTTCTATATGGCTTCTTTGACTTAGTGGAAAGCCTGGTTCAAGCCATCTTAAGGACCCGACCCCTTCCTTCTTTCAACTCTTCATTAGCCCTTGAAAAGAAAGAGAATAGCAGGCAGGAGTTGTATTTTCACCTTTGTCTAAAAGCATGGTTCCACTCATTGATCAGTCTGTCCTTGACCTTTCCATTCTATCGCATCTCGATTCAGTTCCAGTAGTGCCAACGATTCTGTACCATCGTACTTCAAGTGTCTGTCGGTAGTATCTACTATGGATCTTCAACGCTTTACTTAGCGTTACTCTTCTTCTTACTGTTACTCTTCTTCTTACTGTTACTCTTCTTCTTACTGTTACTCTTACCCTTCTTACTCTTACCCTTCCCCTTCGGCTTCTTATCCTTCCCCTTCTTATCCTCTGTTGGTTCTTCTTTATCTAATTGCGTTCTGTCTTCAGTAAGACTAGTCTCTATCTCTGTAGTGGATTGAGTGTGCATACTTTTATCTGTATTCTTCTTTGCATCAAACAGTGATTTGTATCTCTCGGCAATCTCCTTATTTGTAGTCTTTTGTTTTATTAATTCATTCCATAGTGATTTGACTATTTGTTTTCCACAGTGATCTAGGCTAGACAAGTCATTGATATCAATAGGATCAGTATCCACCCAGACATCTCCGCGAAAGACTTCTATCCTCTCTCTTCCCCCCAAAGGAGAGAGATGTTCCGTCCCTTCTTTATGCACATCCATATACATAGCCAGACACAAAAGTGTACAATCCGGTCAAAATCTGTGGTTCTTTAAGTTCATTCACTGTAGGTTCTCTTACTTGCTCTAGTGGCTAGCAAACGCCAACCGAGAGGGGAGAACGAATGGCTCAGGAATCGACCGGTTCCGAGCAGACTCGTGGAGCTGCAGCTTGGATTATCGTAGAATAAGAGGAGCCGTCTTAGGAAATGACTTAACTTAAAAGACAGATGCCGCCGCTGCGAGGGGGGAGCAACTTGTCTGGTCTTGCGGTGCACTCATTCCCGTTACGAGAATGAAATGACGCCCCAGCTCGACTCGAGACCAAGACTCCTTACAACTCGCACTAATAGCGGCACTGAGCGGCCGGAGATTGATTGAAAAGGCAGCCCAGCCGCCCCTCCCCCTCACGCCGCCTACCTACTCGTGCTCGTAGCTCGATCGGAGGTCAAGACTGTGGTCCGGCGGAAAAACAGAAGTCGTCCGTATCAAGTGATACGTGAATTGCTCAGTAGTGCTTCGCCACTACCGTAGCTGGCGGAAATAGCTTAATGGTAGAGCATAGCCTTGCCAAGGCTGAGGTTGAGGGTTCAAGTCCCTCCTTCCGCTCCTGACTTCGTCGTTTAGTGGTAACGAGTGGAGTGCATAAGCCCCTGACGAGAGAGGGGCGAGCAGCAAGCTTGTATAGGGTTCCAAACCTATCTTACTAATAATAAGAAAGGGGCAAGCCAAAACCTACTCCTAACAAGTTGCTAGCTTTTCCCTTACTAGAAAAGGGGCTTCTAGTTGTAGCGCGCAGTGTACTAGTGAAGAGGAAAAGCGAATTGAGATTATCTTACTAATGACGGATGGAGATTGAGGAGCCGGATCGACCAACAAATGATAGGCCAGAGGGGTGGGCTCATTCTACATAATCAGTGATCCCTGGGCCTACCTAACACAAACACAGATGTCCATGAAATAGGGGATTGGCTGATCGGAAAGCTCAGGCAGGAGTAGGACATTCCATACAAATCTTTCTGATCCGCTAGCAGGTGGTCCTCTCAAATCCAATTTTTTCATCGACAGATAGGGTGAATTCTAAGGTTCCTTATTCCGGTTGTAAAGCGGAAGGGAAGAATAGGGAGAATGGGCACAGCCCCACCAGCAGCCCGCGTTTCCGACCCGAAAGGAATTGAAAATGAAAGAAGAATCTGTGTGCACTATCTATGGAGTGGAGTGACTATCCTTAATATCCTCTTCCCTATCTCCCCCCCTCCCGCTTTTTCTTTCTCGCCGGCAGGCCATTTCTTTTCTTGTATTGTTTATTATGATTGATCTGCAGTTCAAGGGCACTCTTCTTAATCCGAGTTTGAGATGGGATAAGACCCAGACGTAGGTAGAGTCCCGTCGGCCGGGAAGGTTTTTTTTCTATTTCTTTTTGACTCCCTTCTGCCTTTACCTTTAAATAAGGGGTTCTTCTCTTTCCCCCCGAGGGAAAGCCCTTTCCAGATGGAGTAGTGCATCTCTGTCTTGAAAGTCCGCCCTAAAGATAGGAGTTCTTATCTCTACTGCCTATCCAACCCGAAGACTCTTATTCGTGGTGGAGTGCTTCGAGTAGGATCCGATCCGATCCCATCCCAGCAGTCAAACTCCTTCCTGACCCGGCTCACCTGCCTCTGAAGCTGGAATGCCTTTCTAGAGGAGGCTACCCGAGGAATCGAAAAGTTTGAAGTGGGATGTGGAATGTGATTGGTGATGGATGGTGGTTATGAAATAGGTTCTGCATCAGATGATGAGCCCATGCGAAAACTTTTTCTTTTATTGGCGCCCGATAGGTAGACTATTAGATTGAGTCGAAAGCCTACCAACGCATAAAGGTTCCGATTCGAGCGAGAGCCAAAACGGGGGAGGCGAGAACATCTTGATCGAAAGCTCCACAGTTCTGAATAGTGAGAAAGACTTTTCAAAATTCGATCAAATCGCTCGAGAATCTCATCATCTGTTAGGTGGGCCAACCAACCCTTTAACAGGCCGTATGGAGTATAGCCAAGTGGTAAGGCATCGGTTTTTGGTACCGGCATGCAAAGGTTCGAATCCTTTTACTCCAGATTATGAACACCCGATCGGATCTGTCAAGAACGAGCTGACGACTACAGGACAGGGGAAGCGGTGCAGCCCATGAGCCCAGCTTGTAGCAAGCCATTTGACTTAAACCTACTTTCCTAAGAGAGAGAAGGGAAAGAGAGAGGGCAGAAAGAAATTCCTCTCCCTCTAACTAGCTTTGGGCTTTCTCATCCCTCCTTCTTATTGGCAAAAGCAACCTTGATCTCAAGGAATTAAGCTATGACGCTTATGTAGCCCTAGCCCTAGCAATAGCCTTTGTTTCTTCGGTGAAAATCCCATTCATAGTTTATTGAAAGCATTAAAGCAAAGATCGGGAATGAATCCATCCATGGAGGCTGCTAGCGGGAATACGGGAATAAAGCTATTTCGCTTCTTGGTCTCCATAGCCGCTGCAGCTGTTCGAAAGTCTATTATTGCGATTGAAAGCAATTCAACTGTGTTCGGCAGTGCTTTCTTGCCCATCCCCTAGGTTACTGTTTGTGGACCGGAATTACTTGGAAATCAACATAGTTGGAAAGACGCTTGACTTAGATGCTACGGCTGCGGGCGTAAAAACTACCTAACCAAGCATTATCAAGAGGCTAAGCATAATGGATATCCCAAGCAAGCAAAGCAAGTCTAAAGCATCCCTACATTTCCCTACTCTCTCTGTTTGGAACAGTGTGTGAGCCCTTACAATTGCCCAACCATTTTAGGTGCACCTTTACGCGAGGTCAAATCAACCTCCATAGTGTTAGTGATTCTTCATTCATGTTGGGCCCCTTTCTTTACGGAATGAAATAATCAAACCCTAACTTTTCCATTCACAAACTCAACCTTGCCCAAAACTTGAACTACTTTGAGGTTGGGACCGAGAAATTCCTTATAGGTGTGTAAGGCGGTGTGGGAGGAGTTGTTGGCACATACTAAAGATTGTGTCCACTATGCGGCGCCACCCGTTACCGAAAAAGCCCTCTGGGAAGCAAAGGGGGTCGAGCTTTTCGCTTTTGTACCCACGTCGAAAATCACCACCCTTAGAAACTCTGCAGTTACTCCAATAGTCCAAAACAAAAACGTGAGACTTTTAAATCCTGGTGTCACATGATGAGAAGGAAACCTCTAACGATAGGGGCTGCACATTCCTTGTTAAACCAATTCCTTGTTATGTAACAACAACAGGTTTCTGTCGGTAGCTGTTAACCCTCGCGACAAATAAAGTTTTCCATTCGACCACTACCTTTGTCTCCATACCAGCAAGCGCAAAAGAGAAGAAAAAGCATAAGCAGAAACTAGAAAGAAAAGAGATCTAATAAAAGCCTAAATCCGGAAGCTCCTGACGGAACGGAATTAGACTGAAATGCGGAACTACTCCTTCCAATGGCTTGCCTCGTGACCCCAACTGATGGAAGGGAGTACGAGCCGGCAAAGAACCGATGTGATCAAAGGACCGGAACAAGGAACTCAGAAGCATCTATTTCTCCCCTAGCGGCATCCTAGCAGAGGACAGCAAATCCACATCCCTCTGGGCAAGCAGGAAAACCAATCTATAAAGGAGCTGCTAATCCAGTATAAAGGTAAGCCCTTTGATCGTTTAAGGCTCGGTATCCAGATGAGTCTATGCCTTTCCCTCAACACATGGAGAATATCGCTATCCAGTCGAACAATGCGAAATATTCATTCTCATGGCCAGGTGTCACACGACGGCTCAACGACGTGTGTGGCACTAGACAAACTCCTTGCTAGTCCGCCAAGATCAACCCACAGTAGTTTGCAATGCAAGCAAACAAGATCAAGTAAGTGATTGAATTACCAAGTAGTGACTTGAATAAGCAACAAGTAACAAGCAAGTGCACTAGAACTCAAGAGAAAAACTCATTCTCATTAATCACTTCAAGAGTTACAATCACTAGAGATCACTAGTAAGCTAGTTACAAGAAAGCAAAGGCTACAAGTGAACTAGAGCTCAAGATCATACCTCACACTCCTCCCTATATATAGCAAAATGGGATTTTTCCCATGTGGCACGAAGAGACGTTTTTTCGTCCGAGGAGCCGGAGGACTAAAAGTGTAATAAAAAAAGACTAAAAGTGTAAATCAAACTATTTACAACATTTGTACAATTACACAAGTGACCCTCCTACTAGATCCTTGAAGTTGCTTGTAGCAATGGCTTGAACGACGGCAACTTTGTTACTCGGTAGCTCACGGTAGATAGGGACATTGTGCAAGGATCACGGGGATATCAAATAAATCATGGGTGACCCGTGACACCCTCCCCCACTTGAACGGTTGACGTCCTCGGCAACTTTGCCCAGTATGCTTCAATTTCCTCCTTGAAAGCTGTCAAGTCTGCCTCCCGTTCCCAGCTGATCTCATCATCTCCAAGGCCTTTCCATTTCACCAAGTATTGCCTCTGCTGCTTGCGAGAAACCTTCTTGACACGGTCGGCCAATATGCATTCAACAGACTTCTTCCCCGCTTTGACCGTGATTGGTTGACGCTGAGACTCGTTTCTTGATGGATCCTCCTTGTCTGGGTTGTAAGGCTTTAAGAGGCTAACGTGGAACACCGGATGAACCTTGAGCCAAGATGGAGCATCAATCTTGTAGGCACACTTGCCAATTTTCTTTATGATGGTCACCGGTCCCTCATACTTACGCACCAGCCTTTTATCTCTTCCCCTCAAGTATTTTCGCTCATCAGACTTGAGTTTGACAAGGACTTGATCACCCGCTTTGAACTCCAATGGTCTCCTATGCTCGTCAGCCCATTTCTTCATCTTGCTCGCTGCCTTTTCAAGATAGGCACGAACAAGGTCATGGTTCCTCTTCCATTCCCTGGCAAATTGGAAAGCTCTTGGTGACTTCCCTTCATAAGGCCCTTCCACTGTGTGGGGCAACAGTGGCTGCTGTCCAGTGACAATTTCAAAGGGGCTCTTGCCCGTAGAGCTACTCCTTTGAGAGTTGAAACATAGCTGAGCTACATCAAGGAGTTCCACCCAATTCTTTTGGTTGGCATTGACAAAATGACGTAGATACTCCTGACGCATGTAGTTGAAACGCTCAGTTTGCCCATCTGACTCAGGATGGTAGCTTGATGACATATCAAGACTTGTGCCGAGTAGCTTGAAAAGCTCCGTCCAGAAATTCCCCATGAAACGGCTATCTCGGTCACTCACCAAGCTCTTTGGTACTCCCCAGTACTTGACAATATGCTTGAAGAAGAGTTGGGCCGTCTCCTCCGCTGAAATGTACTTAGGGGCTGCCACGAATGTTGCATACTTTGAGAACCGGTCCACCATAGTCACGATGGTACCGATATCTCCCACTTTAGGCAAGCTCGTAATATAGTCAAGCGACACACTCTCCCATGGCCGTTTAGGCACGGGCAACGGCTCAAGCAACCCTGCCTTCTTCTTATGCTCTGGCTTATCCTGCTGGCAAATGAGACAAGTGCGTACATACTCGACAACATCATCGCACATTTGGGGCCAATAATAACCTTGTTTCAACAAGGCAAGAGTACGTTCCTCCCCTGGATGTCCTGCCCAAAGTGTATCATGACACTCACGAAGGAGTGTTCTCCTCAAGTCACCAGCCTTGGGCACAAAAACGCGATTGCCTTTGGACATGAGCAACCCGTCTTGCAACCAAAACTGGCGTGTTTTGCCTTTCTTGACAAGGTCTATAAGATTCACCGCCATAGTATCCTTGTCTAGATTGGCCTTGATTTTATCCCAGAGGGAGTTGTTGATAGAAGTCAGTGAACAAACTTGATGACACACGGCAAGCTCCGCCTTCCTACTCAAAGCATCAGCAACATGATTGGTGGCACCTGCTTTATACTCCAAAGCAAAATCAAACTCCGCCAATTTCTCCTGCCACCTGGCTTGCCGTGAACTCAGCTTGGGTTGTGTCAAGACATGTGAAACCGCCGTATTGTCTGTCTTGACCACAAAACGAGAACCCAAGATGTAGTGCCTCCAAGTCCTCAGACAGTGCACTACTGCGAGAAGCTCCTTCTCATGAGCTGCATAGTTCCTCTCCGCTTGATTAAGCTTACGGCTCTCGTAAGCAATAGGGTGTCCATCCTGCAGTAAGACACCACTCAAAGCATAATCAGAGGCATCCGTCTGGATCTCAAAGGGCTTACCGATGTCGGGCAAGGCAAGCACTGGATCCTTGGACATGGCTTCCTTTAACTCCATGAAGGCCCTCTGGCACTCCTCAGACCAGTTATAAATCCTGCCCTTCTTCAATAACTCAGTCAATGGAGAGGCAATCTTTGAGTATCCCTTCACAAATCGTCGATAATAGTTAGCCAACCCAAGAAATGAACGTAGCTCGGAAACATTGCTTGGTGGCTGCCACTCCTCAATTGCCTTCACCTTGTCTTGATCCATGCGGATGCATCCCTGCTGGATAATATGACCCAAGAACTTAATCTTTTCTTGGGCAAAGGAACACTTCTCAAGCTTCACAAAAAGCTTATGCTCCCTTAGCTTGGCGAATACTTTCTTCAAGTGCTCCACATGTTCCTCCAAAGTAGAGCTATAGATTACGATATCATCAAGATAAACGACCACGAACTTGTCTAAATACTCCTGGAACACCTCATTCATCATAGTACAAAACGTAGCAGGAGCATTAGTCAAGCCAAATGGCATTACAAGAAACTCATAAGAGCCATACCTTGTTACACAAGTGGTCTTTGGCTCATCTCCTTCAGCAATCCTGACTTGATAATAGCCCGATCTCAAGTCAAGCTTGGTAAAGTACTTCGCCTTGCTAAGTTGATCAAATGAATCCGCAATAAGAGGAAGCGGATACTTGTTCTTAATGGTAAGCTTGTTGAGTGCCCGATAGTCGATGCATAGACGGAGACTACCATCATGCTTCTTTTGGAATAAGACAGGCGCACCATAAGGGGCCTTAGATGGCCTAATGAAGCCAGCATCAAGAAGTTCCTTGAGTTGCCTCCTCAACTCTTGCAACTCAGGAATAGCCATCCGATAAGGTGCACGGGCAGGTGGCTTCACACCCGGCACCAACTCAATAGCATGATCCACGCCCCTACGTGGAGGCAACTCCTTAGTCCTCGGGCATCACATCAGAGAACTGCCTTAGAACGCGCTTCACCTACTTGGGAATAGGACTGGACTCCACAAACTCATCCAGCTTCAAAGCAGCTACCCACGTTTGTTCCCCACGCTTGACACCCTTCTTAAGTTGCATAGCCGAGATGAACTTATCGCTGTTGTGGGTAGTCATAGTAGAAATAAGGCATGGTTTGTCCCCCATGACACACATAGAATTGGAGTAAGGCATGACTGCCGTCTTCGTCCTCCTTAAGAAATCCAAGCCAAGAATAGCCTGGAAGTCATCCATAGGGACAACGGTGAAGTCCATCCTTCCTTCCCAAGTGCTCACCTTCAATGGCACTGACTTAGCAATGCCATAGATGGGTTGGGCTGCTGAATTGACCGCCTTGATGCGGCTAGTCTCTTTTTCTAAGGATAGCCCAAGTCTCTCCACTTCAGTCCCCGCAATGAAGTTGTGCGTGGCTCCCGTATCAACCAACGCACGAATAGACTTGCCATTCACCTTGACATCCACGAACATCAAGCTAGTTGTGGATGACTTGCCACAAGATTTCTTCACCACATCTTGCTCCTTAGGAGGCACCAACCGTTTTGGTCTAGCATCCTTGCCCTTGGTGCTAGGGCGCTTCTTCTCCATAGCATTCACCAAGTGGAAGGCACCAACCCTTGATCCACTTGCTTTAGAACCCTTGCCACTGCGCCTAGACCGAGCATCCTCCTCCCCATCAGAGTCACTATCGCTTGCCTGGGATACTTGGTCAGACATAGATGTCAAGGCATTCAAAGCCCGTTTTTGTGGGCAATCAGCTATCCTGTGTGGTCCCTGGCACAAGAAGCACGAGATAGTACCACTACGCCCCTTGTTAGTGGCATTTTGATGGGACTTCCCCTTATCATAATGGCTCTTCTGATGTCCTTGGCCACCACTCGATTGGCCCTTGGACGATGACGCATTGGCTCCCCCATTTTTGGGTTTGCCATTACCTTGGGACTGTCCACCTCCCCCTTTCTTGCTTTGGGAGACAGCGTCCCTCTGCTTGGGTTCAGCGTAGTCCGTAAGGCATTCAGCAGCTGCTTGAGCATGGGTAAGATCTTGGACACGTTGCCTCTGCAACTCGATCCTAGCCCATGGCTTCAAGCCTTCCAAGAAGAAGAAGAGCTTATCCTTCTCAGACATATCCTTGATGTCAAGCATGAGCGCAGAGAATTGCTTGACATATTCACGAATAGTACCAGTGTGCTTAAGATCTCGCAAAGCACGACGGGCATTATACTCGACATTCTCAGGGAAGAATTGCAACTTGAGCTCCTCCTTAAGCCTTTCCCATGAATCAATAGTGCAAGTGCCCTTCTCGATCTCATCATATTTGGTACGCCACCACAGCTTGGCGTCACCAGTTAGATACATTGTTGCCGTAGTCACCTTGGTTTCTTCAACATCAATCTTAACGGCTTTGAAGTATTGCTCCATATCGAATAAGAAATTATCAAGCTCCTTTGCTTCTCTAGCTCCACCATAAGAACGCGGCTCCGGCACACGGGGCTTGGAAGCATCATAGAAACCACCCGTAGGGGTGTTGCCCATAGCACGTGTCAACAAGTTAACACGGCCAGTTAACTCCTCAAGCTGAAGACGCATCTCAGCAATAGCATGCTCCCAACCTTGCCCTTGAGTCTGCTCTCTAGCTTCCTCAAGAATAACCACCCGTTCTTCAAGGAGAGCTAAAGTTGCATTGAATCCATCCACACCAGCAACTTGAGCTTCCAAAGCTTCAATCCTCTCCCTCTGAGTAGGCATGCCGGTAGGTGCTTGCATGAGAACCGATTACTTGGAGCAATAAGAAAGCCAAGAAAACCTTGCAGCTCTGATACCAGGGTAGCCTACTGAGATAAGGCAAGGTGTTCCCCGGCCTGTTGTGGTTCATCTCACCATAATATAAATAGGAATCCGTGAATGTGAGAAGTCCTTATGGCATGTCAGAGCTATTTGTATCCCATAGCCACGTCGTCGCTGTACTGTCTCAGAGTCCAATAGTATAGAAAACAAAGTGGTCATAGTCTTTTTACCTATTTTGTCTTCTCGCTAGCAAGCTAAGGATGATGCTTCAAATAATCCCCTAATCACACATGAACCTGTATTAACTCAAGGTTTTAGTACACAGAAATGGTCATAGAAACGATTAGACTCCTAGAATGTACTGGTTCTTACTACTTTCTTGGTTGACTTGATTCGTTTAGCTCCGGGTTAACTCCTTCGTTCGTAACTCATTCCTTAGTTAGGAGTTAGAGCCTTCATTCCTTACTCCAGTACTGACTCCGGTCAGGAATGGACGGATGGAAGGTTGAGCTACCCTTGCTTGGTTTGAACTACTTGCTTGGTTACCTAGTGACTTTCTTTACTGCTCTTACAACACCGTCTTGTTCCAATAAAGGAGATTGGCTTGGGTTGGGATTTGAATTGGTAAGTCTTTCTTTCTCAATTATGCTTGTAAATTATTGATATATAAATAGGTATACTAAAGCACTTATTTCAAAGGTTTGGAACTCTTGGGGGCTCATTGGCTCACGTGCTTTCTTCTATTTGATCGGAAACAAGAGACAGAGATAGGGATCCTGGGGCCTCGCCGCAATTGGGGCGGGTCTTGATTTACCAATTGCTCTTAAGAAAGGAAAGAGATCATGTACTAACCATCCCATTAGCCATTTTTTCTCTAATTTTATCGTGCCCTGACTTTCAAGCTTTTGTTTCAGCCATTTCTTCAATCAGAGAACCTTCCAGTCTTGCCGAAGCATTGTCTCGCCCGAAGTGGAAGAAAGCTATGGAAGAGGAAATGGAAGCCTTGCTTGGGACTTGGGAACTTGTTCCATTGCAGCCAACAGGGGATGGCCTCTATATCAACTGGATGTCAAGAATGCCTTCTTGAATGGTTACCTTAAAGAATCAGTATATATGACTCCTCCACCTGGATTCACGTGTAAGGGGGAGGAAGGCAAAGTGTGCAAACTCAGGAAAGCCATCTACGGTCTCGTCTCCCAGAGCGTGGTTTGAGAGATTTCGCGGGGGATCAAGGGATAGACTAACAAACCAACACCCTGGGGGGAAATAGCTGCAAAGGAAGCCGATGTCGACTGTGATACACTGTTCAAAGGCGTAATTTCCTTACATTAACGCTGAAGGAGATACTTTACCTTTCCTTAGAGAGGGGCAGCGGTAGTTCGTAGCTTGTCTTTCTTTGCTAAGTCAAAAGTGACGTGGCGTGTAGTGAGCTTTCTAGCGGAAAGGCAGACTTGAAACTGACTTACAGCTTGCTTTGCTCTGGAGGGAGCTTCCTGAGTCAGACCAACTCGGCCACCGAATCGTCTGAATGGAATGTATTTATTAGGAAAGCGGCTGTTCACTCACTAAAAGAGCTCAACAAAGTAACTCCTTGAACAGAGGCCTGAGCCGGCAGGCTAGATGGATCAAATAGGTGTTCCGTGGGGTGCTATATTAGTCCTTGCTTTTTAATTGAAATAAATAGTTGTAGACCAATACTAAAGAAATAGATAATCAACAATAAAAGAAAATAAACATATAACAAAGGACTGCCCTCCCGGCTCTGGAGCAGGCTCTTGCTCTAGCTCCGCCCCATGCTCGGAATGGTGAATTGATCAATTCCAAAACTAGCCAACCCGAAAGCCAATCACGAACTGTGCTGCAATTATCAGTCCAATGCCCGGCGACTCTTTTATGATAGTGGCACCTTGCTTCTGGCTTGTACCATGGAGCCTTTGGATCAGCTTACTTTGCTGGTACTGGTATGACAAGTCCTCTTTCTACCAGTTCTGGTAACATCGTTAGCGGAGATACTGGTAAAGGATCGAACTCTCTTTTGGTTGCAGAAGATGATGAAGATCGTCCTTTTTCTCTTCTTGTTCCTTCAGATAAGGAGGAACCTTGATGACTTCGTGCATTGTGTCTAGTCAGTCGAGGGATTCACTCAGCTATCTCATTGATGCGTCCCTTCATTTGTTCAAATTCTTCTGTCATGGTGCGGACGTCCCCTTTTTTTTTTAATTTCCCGACATCAAATGCAGTGTGAAGTGCTATTTCATTGTTGGAAGGCATCATTTCTGTCATTTTGCTGATCATGGATACATCTGCTGGAGTTTTCCCTTTTTTCAGTCTGTAATTTATCTCTTCTCCTGGAGAAGCGATGAGTTGGGAGGGATCTTCAATGTGATATTCTCCATGATCTGTGGTAGGAGGGTCATTTAGTGACAAATCTATCCTTCCCTCAGGTCCATATATTGCTACTGTGACATATTTTGGCTCAGGAAGAGGTTCACTGACTGCTGATAAAGTCCCAGATTCGTCACTAGATTCATCCTCTTCGTCCCACCCTGGATCGAAATCTGATCTGCTGGTAGGGAACAAGTATCTACTGGTTCATCCCAGATCTCTCGAGGTTGTCTTCCAAACTTTGCTTCTAACCGATCTGCCCATTCTTCATCTCCCATTAGGTGAATGATTTGGGGACGTTTAATCTGAATGTTTATCTCATATAGTTGTAAAATGGCAGATAGGGATTTTCCTTCCTAAGAGTGCAATCAAAAGTGGAAAAGTCATATAGCTGTGAATTCTCATTCATTGATTTTCACTCATACGAGGTCAATCCAAATGAAAAAAGTCTATCTCGTATAGCTGCGAAATGGCCGATTTTGAGGTCCGCCCTTAAGCCTGACGTTCTGACAATGCAGGGGGGTCCACGATCAGAAAGATTAGTGTGATTACAGAAAAAAGGGTGATGTAAGTTCATTCTTTCTCGCATCATAGGTAAGGCAAAGCGAGGAAGTCAGAAAGAAAGAAAACTCTCTTTTCGAATCTCACTATCAGACAGATATGCTTTGAAAGACTGAGACTCTTCCCTACTAGAACCGGAAAAGGTTGATTATATTATAAGGGTGGTTTACAGCTAGGGTGTC
>OY978227.1:145000-147500 GCA_963854785.1 Vaccinium vitis-idaea | reverse complement strand
AAGTCAAAGACTACTGGACGTCTCGCAGAGCGACTCTCAACGAGGACGTTGAGACTGTTCATAACGTCAAGTAGAAACGAACAAGGTCTTACAGCACGACTCTTTCTCTTTCTGCGCTGGCATTTGAGTTGTCTCCCCTCCTCTTTCAATCGACACACTCGACGTAGATAGCTCCGGTGGCCCCCGCTTCTGCCTCTATCAGGCGGCGACAGCCCCTACCCTCCCCTACCACGCTTCCCCAAGAACCTATTTTTCAGGATTCGGCGGGCCCGTAAAAAGAAAATAGGGATCCTTCCCAAACAAAACCAAGGGAGGCGCCAGCCCCCACCTCCACAGCCACAGCATGGAGGAGCTGCTCCTTAATCCGCACTACAACCAATCAAAACTTTCTCCAGATCGATATATGATGATAAACCGAGACCGAGATAGAGAGAGAGGGCTGCCCCTTTGTTGTCTCTTCGAGACAACAGCACTCATAGTAATGGTGCTAATTTCCATCTTCTTTCGTTTCTCGTTTGGTTTCGAGAGCCTCCCTCTCCCCGTCCCTTACTCGTCCTTTTAAAGCCGTCATCCTGGATTTTTTTCCGTATGCCGGGGAAAGTGCCTCACCTTTCTACATTTTTTTAAGATAAATTTCCCCGGGTCTCTATAAAACGGAATGAAAAGCCCGGGTGGAAGCACAAACAAAAGGAGAGAGGAAAAGTAGAAAAGGGGAGGGAAGAAGTCTAGTGCTAGTTCTTACTGAAACTTCTTTATCTAACTTTCATTTTTGAGTGGTTTCTTTGTTCTCTTATTTGGATTGAAAGAAAGACAAAACTTCCCTTTCTTCTTTCTCTTCTTTCTTTTTTTTTCCCTTCGACGAATTTCGGCTATGACCAATGCCCCACTAGCTGAATAGGCATAAGAAAGCTACCTGAAAAAAGGCAAGGTGCACCTTAGATTGAAATCGACGAATTGCGTTTTGCCAGAGAGATTTTTTTATAAAGATTCTCCATTGGTAATTCAAAAATAGAAAGAATCTAAATAAAGGCGCATACGCGGGAAGGGGGCCCCACTACTTCTTCATTCAGGGGGGGGGGAGACTAGCCTCATTACTTCCCACTGGGCGAGAGGTGCACCTAACCCACCTATCCACTCATCAATCACGGTGTTCAGCTGACTTGCACTGATAGACCCCTATTGTATTGGAATTAGGCACCCTTCTTTTGACTGTTGTCAACTAATCTCTTCAATATTTCATTATACTCTATGTTAGAACATTTCTGTGAATGCTATTTCGATCTAAGTGGTCTTATTCTGTGTCCCGTGCTAGGAAGCATTCTTCTTCTTTTTATTCCTAATTCAAGAATACGACTGATACGATTGATTGGTTTGTGCGCCTCTCTTATTACTTTTTTGTATTCCCTTGTTCTTTGGATACAATTCGATCCTTCTACGGCCAAATTTCAATTTGTGGAAAGCCTTAGATGGCTTCCTTATGAAAACATCAATTTTTATTTGGGTATAGACGGTATCTCTTTATTCTTCGTGATATTGACCACATTTCTGATCCCTATTTGCATTTTAGTGGGTTGGTCTGGTATGAGAAGTTATGGGAAAGAGTATATTATAGCATTTCTAATTTGTGAATTTCTAATGATCGCCGTGTTCTGCATGCTGGATCTTCTACTATTCTATGTTTTTTTCGAAAGCGTGCTAATCCCTATGTTGTGCGGAGCTGAGCATCTTCTATTCGCTGGGAGAAAGCTTTTCCTCTGCAGGGGCCTTGTGCAGTAAACCCCCTACGGGCGGTCGTCCGTCGTCGTAAAGTAGTCCCCGCGAAGCTTTCGGGAAGAGGGGTAGTCTTGTGTGTAAGCATAGCATTTCTGGTCGAACCCGCCCAACCCAACTAAGAAGAAGCGAACCTGACAGACACATCTTTTTCCTTTTGGGAGGGTACTCCGAGTAGTGGGTACCTCGTAGGACCTCGACCTGCCTACTCGGGTCTTGTATGGATATGCAGGAAGGGGTGCTCCTAGGTGTGTGTAGGGGTTGTGTTTGTTCGCGAGAAAGGATTCCTCTTCAAGTCAGTTTGGGGGGTGTGGACACACTTGCGCGAATTCGGGTAACGGCTACAAGGGAGAAATCGAAAGGAAACTGTATCCGACCAGGGATGGACGTAAACTCGTAAGCTACCGAGGGTAGGGATAATCGTCCAGGTCTTATTGTGAAAGAAAAAAGCCGCCCCGTCACAGCAGGCGGGTTACTTCCTCTGTCGTCCCCGGGGAGCTCTTGGCGAGGAGACCTTAGGATAAGTTGCTAAAACAAACGGGAGGGGAAGATCGACCCGTTCCGTATAATTACGAAGAAAGACTGTTGGCAGCAGGTGGAGACATGGCCCCCTTCAAAAGGAAATGCGGGCAGGGTAGAGCTCGGCAGAGGGTTCGAGAATAGGGTAGGGTCCTGTCCTTAAGATTCAGATAAGAAAAGAGTTCCAAACCTTCATGCATGCACCTCCGTA
>OY978227.1:132500-142500 GCA_963854785.1 Vaccinium vitis-idaea | reverse complement strand
CCAAGGACCTATGGAAGTCGGGGCTCGTCCCCGGTCAATATTGGATCAAACAATAGGCGGCCGTGGCACTGACCTCTTTTTTTATTTATTCAATACAATAGGGGAAAAGATCATATAGTTCCCTACCAAGACAAACTCTCAACGGATCCTCCGCGCGCTGGGCATACCTCTTCCGTGCGTCTTTCTCGTGGCGGGAACAGAACAACAGGGAAAGACCCGGTCGACCTGCCCAGGGCTCGAGGGCGAGCTTTCTTTATTTAAGAGAGAATGGGGAGTGACTCGAAAGGCTTCCGTCTCCGTTCTTGGTTTGGGGGCTTTCGGTTCGGGCCCCTCTCGATCTTATTCGTAGTTGGGAAGGGGGAAGGAGTCTAAATCAATGGACATTAATGAACCATCATTGATGGACGTTGCACATGACACGATCAATTCGACTCAAGGTCCGGCGCTAATAGAAGTTGCTTACTCTCCTAGTAGCGAAGGAAAAGGGCAGGGCTTTTTTCGTAGTAATAGTGGGCGGGTCTCATGAGATCTATGCCGGCCGTCGGAATCAAACGAAGGTCGAAGGACCATTCGATTCATTAAGGGGCATAGATGACTTTGTTCGGTCAATCACCAAAGGCGGGGGGGAACCACTATGGACGAGACCCCCCCGGCCTCGATTCTTTTGCATAGTCCGGGGGCCGGCCGCAGCAGAGCAGCGGGGCATAGCGGCGCCCTCGCCTGGCGCCATTCCCGGACCTAGCAGCAGACGGGCGGACCGTGCCTGAATTCAGACCGGACCAGACTCTTCTTTGTTTGAGCTGCTCCCACGCACGCAGACCGGAAGATCTCACTTGTCCAGTCCAGTCCAGGACAAGTACGTAGAGATCTTCGTGGGACCGTGGAGGGCAATCGATCTTTTCTAGGATTCCTTATCACGCCACACATGGGGATCTTTCCATTGATAGATAAGAGGGCTCCCCCCTTGAACAGACTCTAAAAGCCTAGGTTACTACCTGCCTATACAGAAGAGGTGTACTTTGTACCGCCCGGAGGTCATATAGATCGGAACCCGGAGCGATAAGAACGAAAGCCCTACCCCACAGCTACAACTACTGGCGCTTCAAAAGGCTTAGATTCTAAGGGCGCTACTGAAAGCCTTTTTTAAGTCGTGTAATAAGGGGGTGTAAGCCCCGAAAGCCCTGGGTACTTTTGTAGGGCGAGCAGCCCTTAAAAAAAAGGTTTGGAACCCTTCCCCTATTTCTGCATTTCATTCTCTATTTGGCCCGCTTCAAACAAAATGATAAAAAAGGGTCGGTCAATAGCATAGCTCTTTCTTTCCCCGGTCTCCTTTCGAAGGAAAGGCCTTCGCATTCCTAATCTGGTAGGGCCGGACGTCTTTCTTTGGCCCAGCTTAGCGAATCGCATCCCCGCGCAACGACATTGTTTGTGCCGCCCCTTACCGTTCTCGCTCAGTGTTTGCAACAGCTGGGAAGGCAGTCGTAGAAGCGAAGCCTATCGCCACGCCGACCATCAAATACGAGATTGGGCCTCTTCTCAAAGATTTGATGGAACGGCCCAGCCCAAAAAAGGAAGGTTCTAGTACGCGATGCGTTCCATTTGTATGAATCGCGAACATACCACGCACGACCGGACGTAGAGCCACTAAGAGCTGGCAGATCGAGCCGGGCGCAGGTGCCAGATCCGAAAAGTCTAGTCTCGATCAGCCTAGTGCACCAACCACGTGGTACGACGGGCACTCAAAGACCTGGCGAATGATGTGATGGCCCACCCCACCCAAGAGCGCTTATGTCATAGGGGCGCTCATGGCTGGAAACAATCCTTATGGTTTTTTTATCCGGTAGGAATAATAAGAATAAAAAGTCCAGGTTGGTTGGTGAGCCTAGTGATAGGAGACTATCTAGCTTGGTTCGGAGAGCACTTGTTGGGTTAAATATTTTTTTGTTGCTAAATGTTACGGCCTAAATGCTGAACTATTGACCCTACTTGTTTGGATGGGTGTTCACCCCAAAGTGTTCCCGGACCGCATGCATACATCCGTAAGTAACTTAGTGCAACATGGAAAATTTCATTGAGAGGAATCAGCAAAGAAAAGAAAAACGGGTCAACATCAACATGTGTATTTGAGAGATTGTCCTCGGGCTGAGGAGTGTCCACATGAGTTCGTTGAGGTGTCTACACAGGCCTTTGGTCCTCTTTTATATTCTGTCGAGAGTTCGGATTGCTCCACCTAAGTAGAACGAAAAGAAGGAATAGTAAATTGAAAGGGGGAGCCAGAAGCTTCGCTTCCGGTAGCTTGCTTACTCTCTTAGAAACCTTTCCCGTTGCGGAACTGGCTTAATTCGCTGTAGATGCCCTTCTTGAAGCATCAATCCTACTTTTCGGGTCTGCCCCTATTTACCCATCATCTCTTTGAGGGTATGTGAGGAAGCCCATTTTTCAACAGGATCTTCTTGTCTTGGTTTTAGCTTCCCTGCTATCTTCATTAACTTCCCTTGTTCTGACTCCTTGGCTTGAGGTCTCCTCATGGTGTCCTTCCTCTTGAAGAACGTCTGGCTCTTCACGATCTGGAATAAGCTCCGTTCCTATATCCCTTGGTGTGTAGCTTAGCTAGCGAAGGTCCAAGTGGAAATGACAGAAACTGACGCTTACTCTGATGCCTTTGCTCAGTCAACTCCTTCAATAACTACAGGTGCATCACCAGGGACCCATAAACAACTAAATCACTTGCTTAATCTACTGCTTAACCGACGGATGCTGCTGGATATACTACTGCTGATGCTGGTGTTGCTATCTTAGCTGCTTGCTGGTCTTTCCTTATTAATTTAATATAGGCAAGCTATCGATCTCGAACAGGATTTCGCTTTCTAAAACCAAAATATGGATCTCGATCTGGAAAGGAAAAAGCTGGTGGAATCACCTAACCAAAAGAAAAGATTAATGGAGAATCATCTCTCAACGAAGTATTCTTATTACAAGTCATTATTTATTTACCGGCTTTCTACTTGCTTACTGGCTTGCTACTGGTTCTATAGTAACTAGCTTTTGACTGGTTCTAAAGTCACTAGCTTGCTACTGGTTTTAGAGGAGAAGGCCCGTAGAGCTACTGTCCTAGGAAAGACTGAGAATCACTGCTAAAGGTAGGCCGGGGGGCATCACTAGGAGGTGGAGCGTAGGGAGGCTTGAATCGCTGCTTAGGTAGGTTGGTCGAGCACCTTCAATCATAGGTGAGTGGAGGCCTCTCAACCAGTAATTAAGATATGACCTGAACTGGAGCTAGGGTAGATAAGTAGGTGAGAGATGGGTACCATGCTCCCAGAATAGATGAGTTAGGTAGGTTAGGTACCATGACTCACTGAGTTAGGTCGATGGGATGGGAACCCTAACCATGAGTTCGACAAGTGGCCTGGTCATCAGAATTCTATGATTCAGACCAGAAGGTTGGTCTAGGATAAAGTAAAGGCTGATGTGCTCAAATTGATACCTTATCTGGATCATTCGTCTGCCAAGGTGACTGGACAAAGATGTGAGAAAGCATCCAACCAGAAAAAACAGTAGTCACTTCAACCTTGGTCCGCTATCCCGATCATAGCTTCTAGTTCTGGGCGACAAGAAAGAAGAGAAAGAACTTTCCCAAGCTAACTCGCTAAGTAACCCGAACTCACCGACTTGTTGATATGAACAATCCGCCCTCGCCCTACTATTTACAGTCCGGAAAAGAAGGAACTACTAACTCAGAACTCAAAGCAGGACTTGCAATACTTTACAGGAAAGAAAGAAGAGAAAGAACTGACTACCTTCTTGACTCGACTTTTCACTTTCAAGCTCGCTAAGGGATGGCAAGAACAAGCGGACGTGGCTCGTTCCTACTTGGCTATTCGATTTCTTTCACATGCCTTAAAAGGTCTTAGAACCGTCCTAGGAATAACATACCGAAACAAGGAATAACAATATATAAAAAGAAAGAACTTCCCGTAGTTACATTCCTTGATTCAAAATCACTTGACTCTAGCGGAAGTGAAAACTTTCTTTTTGATAAAACCCTGCGGGGCTATTTACAGTCCTTGCTTCAGGCATATCATTCAAGGGAAGCTTCTTTGCTTTCTATATCTTTCTTGAATTTCCTTTTCTTTATTAAGAAAGGGCATTGTGTCAGAGAAGAAATTTTCTTTATATTATGTACTAAGGTAGACTGAAGACCAAGCCCATTGCACTTTAATTGGATTCATAAAGTGAAGAAAAAAGGATGTTTTTGATCTCTCAACTACGAAGGGAGAGAGAAGGAGAAAGGACAGTTTGGTTATATAAATAGAAAGAAATACGTGTTGCCAATGAGTGTCAGAAGGTCTAGTAAGAATGTATAGGGATTTGACCCAAGCAATAAGCCTTCTTCGGTTTCTGCCAGTGAAGAAGGTAGAAGGGCATCTGCCAACCCAGCTACGTTCAGGCGAAGGCTTGTAGCTTCATCCTAATTCATAAGCACACGCAGGCAAGAACTTCTACAACCATCTTTGCTGTCAGGCTTGACCCGCTGCTTGAGAGCCTCCTTCAGACCAGTGATTATCTGAGTTGAAAACCTCACCTCGGTTAAAAGAGATCGATAACGCGACAGTATCCACATCAACAGCAGATTTCTTGCAAACAAGCAATTCGCACAAAAAGTGACATTAGCCTTTACAGATGCATCCATCAAAAGAATGAGGGGACTGCACTTATGAATGGTTTCATTGCCACAGCATGGAATGTTAGCGGTCGCAATCCCGATACCAAGACCTGTGAAATAGCGGACGCTTTCCCGATACAGTCAAGTAGACCACTACCAGACGAGGTTCCGACATTAGAGAGGTTGGATTAGCTTAGCTGATCCGAGTCCCCAGAGCCAAAAGGCTTTAATTAGAATCTTGGAAGTCCTAGTTGGGCTACTTTCTCAAGAGATCAATTCTCAGGCCATGTTCACTAATGAAAAACAGGAGTTCTGGGCCTAGGGAATCCACCTTAGTGCTCTCTCTAACATTGGTTTCAGAGCCCAAACCATGCCATTTAAGCAAACTTCCGATCATTCTCGCTTTGACGCCATCCATGCTTTCCCACTTTCCACTTCAATCGTGGAAAGAGTTTTCTTTATAGAAGCAAGAGTCATCGATTCCATTCCTGACCTACGACCACCTTATCTACGACAAAGGTTCCGAACCTGATCTACGACCAACCTTGCCCCTATTACTGTAGTTATGCCGCAATCAGTTAATCGATATCTTTCTTAAAAGGTTCTCTGGGCTAGAGGCTCCCTATATATATATCTTCCGTCTAAAGGGCAGTTACATCTATCAGATATAGTAAGAAAACCCTTGTTCTCGGTAGCTAATCTTGAATATGAAAGCTGTCTTATATAGTTAGTTAGTCCTGCCTGTAATGTCAGAAGTAAGGCTGCTCTCCTTTCCTCCTATGGTTGGTCGTAGATCATGCAAGAAAAGAAGCTAAGCCTAAACGTCCTTATGCCACTAGAAGAGATACAGGAAGGAATTCTTAAACATACTACAGGAAAGACAGCTATCTTCTCCTAGCTTCCATCCCCTTTCCTTGCTTATCTATCTTGAAGCCTTGGAGAACTGAAAGTGAGGGAAGGAAGTAAATGGGATAAACCTAAGAGAGATTTCTTATCCGCTCTTCGCTAGCATCCATATTGGCTTAGTAATAAAAACCTCAGGTTTAGCTTGTTCCCCAACCTCCCATAGTGCCATCCGAATGCAAATAACAAAGAAGAGCAACCTCATCTTATCTGTCCTTGCGTGGTATTACCTTCAAGAAAGGAACTACAGTAAGAAATACCTTACGCGAGTCACTCTAGCTAGGAGCTACCTCGCTGCACTATACTTTAGGAACTGACAGTGAGTTAAATAAAATCAAAGAGAGGGAGAAGTGGTTCAGTGTGCTGTTCGGAATCTTCCGCCACAGGTTAGCGGCCTAAAATATTGTTTCAAAAAGGGGACTCAAGGTTGAGTTCGAAGAAATGCCGGATTAAGGACAGGGCAATGAACTATGAGACTATAGCCAGAGGATTCAAAGATGAAGGAATATACATCTTCGAGCGAAAGTCTATTGAGGCTCAGGCAAATCAAATAGGTACGGAGCCTAATCTTTTTTGGCATTACAGATTGGATTGGGTCATCTTAACTTCAACAGCTTAGTGAAGTTAAGTAAGACAGACTTGGTTAGGGGTCTACCTCATTTATCACCGCACTCCTCAACGTGCGAAGGGTGTATGCTAGGCAAGCAAGACCGTACCCCTCTTCCAAAAGAATCCAAGTGACGAGCATCAAGGCCTTTGGAACTGGGCTTTCTATGCGGAAGTCTAAAAAAGATGAACCTTTAGCAAACTTGAAGCATTTTATGATAGAGCAAGAACGTTTTACAGGCTGTAAACTTAAAGTACGTCGGTCAGATCGTGGAGGTGAGTTCTTATCTAAGGACTTTGTTTGCTTAGTCCCCACCCCAGCCGAACTCTAGCTACCTTATTCTGCTCTTTCAAATCCATTCCGTTTTGGGGTCGATAGCTCTGAGGTCGAGAGGGAGGTAGAGTGAAGGCCCTCTTCGAATGGAGTTCCCGGGGATTTGATTTATGGAATGCATGCTACTTTCTAAGTCAAAGAATTTGATTCGTTCATGAGGGGTTACGTTAGAGTAGTTATAGGAGTCACTTCTCTGGGAAGCTTTCCCACTGGATCAGGATCAGTATGGGGATCAATCTTTGTTGTCGCACGACTTCTGTCTTCTTCAAGGCATCAAACGATTTCTGTGCCGCCTCCGTCCACTTCTTGTGAAGCTAATGAATCATTGACTTTTTGTGCTTAGACCTTCCTGATCTGGTTAAAACTTCGGACACCACTCTTCGATCGATGTACGAGTGCCCCTACGGACCGATAGACTTGCCCATGGCTGCACTTCTATCCTTATTCGAGATGAAAGCCCGGTCGGATTCACCTTTCCAGTCAGATCAATCAACGCTGGACTGACGATCGGAAACTAAAGACCGAATCCGCTCTCTTCCCTATCGGTATATGATTCGGGATCCCTCTCTGTCTGAAGGGCTGAAAAGCTCGTCCTGTTTAGGGGCAGTCAAACGAAAGCTTATCGGAGACAGAGAAAGCAGAAGCTAGACCATCAGGAAAGGGGTCATAGGAAGCTTGCTCTCGACCCTTTCCCTTTTTTTGACTCTTTTGACGACAGTACTGGGAACTGGAATGAAACGGGGATGATCGGCTGACTTTGATTCGATAAGGCTCTCCTTCCCCTTGAATGCTCGTTTGAGCTACTGATACCGGAACCGGTCTCTCTGAGGTACATCTTCAGTTTCCTGAAGTCCTCTTGACACTTATCGGTCCATTCGAAATGGCCACTAATCGAGTAGTTGGTTCATAAATTCACACCTGGTACTTGCTTTGGATATGAAAAAGGGGCAGTAGTTGTCCGAGTAGGCTTCGTAGCTCCTTGATATTGCGCGGTGGTGGCATGTTGATGATGGCGCGTATCTTGACCGGCTCGATACCCTAACGAGAAACCCTAGGAGCTTGCCTGATGATACTCCAAACACACACTTCTGAGGGGCAGCTGATGCTGCAATAATCGCAGAGCGATCTTCTCCAGGTGTTGAATATGCTGACTTGCAGTCTTTGATTTGACAAGGATGTCATCAACGTCATCTTCAACGATGTCTCCCATAAGATCATGGAAGATAGATGGCTGTCATGGCTCTTTGATGGGTTGCCCCTGCAGAGGCCGAAGGGCAGAACTTTGTAACAGAAAGTTCCCTATTGAGTGATGAAAGAAGTCTTTTCTTGGTCCTGCTTCGCCATCTTGATCTGATTGTATCCCGAGAAGCCATCCATGAAAGAGAACATCCCATTTCCGGCAGCGTTGTCGACTAAAAAAAATGTCAATGTGAAGAAGAGGGAAGTAATCTTTAGGGCTTGCTCTGTTCAAGTCACGATAGTCGACACACATTCTGACTCTTCCATCCTTCTTCGGAACTGGGACAATATTTGCTATCCATTCCGGGTAGGTAGCCACCCTGAGGGCTTCAAATTGCTTCATCACTTCCTCTCTGATTTTTAACAACCATTGAGGCTTCATTCTCCTGAGCTTCTGTTTGACAGGCTTGCATTCTGGTTTTAGTGGGAGCTGGTGCTCAACAACAGACTAGGCATGTCCTTATACGACCATGCAAAGACGTCTGGAAATTCTTTGAGGAGCGGAATTCTGTCCTTTTTATGGTTGTTTGACAAGGACGTGCCGATTTTGACTTCTTTGCCCACTTCTTCTGAGCCAATGTTGACTGTTAGGGATTCTTCTAAGTTGGGTTTTGGACCGTTCTCATGACGTTCCACCATGTCCTTTCTTGGGAACTTCAATTTCAATGTCGTCTCCTCGTCGAGCTCGATGTCGAAATTATATTCAAGGGAAGGGCTAACCTCTTGATCTATTTGGTCATACACAATGCTAGGCTAGGTATCCCCCTAAAATGAAAATAAAAACATTCTGAAAGCAATGAGTACAAAAGATTGTTTCAAAAAGTAAAAAGGAACCTTCTGATGCTCAAAATATTCCTGTTTTGTTGGAAGGCGGCAACTCAACAGGGCCCAATACTAAGTGCTCGCTTTACCCTAATGGCTCCTGCTTCCTCGTAGGAATAGGAGTGATCACCCAGTTATCCAGACTTTCTCCCGGCGTTGCAGGTCGAATGGTGTTCCCTTCTGACATACTAGGGAGTGTCCGGATCATAGCAACCTGTTCTTCTTGAGAAAACACCCACTGTAGGACTTCTTCTGGTACTTCATCGTAGTCAAATGCCTCTCTCATGTCCTGGGGAACGTTTACCAACTTTGATACCTCAACGGTTTCTTCGGGCTCTGGTGGTGGCGTTCCGGGTTGGAGGATACAAGCAGGCTTAGGGAAATTGACAGAAATGGGAGGCACCTCTCCTGTCATGGTAAGTTCTTTTCCGTCCTGTTTTTCTAGCTTCCTCCTTCGTCGTTCCTCGGCTGCATGCTTCCTGTCATCTTTGGTTGGCTTATACCCTAACCCGAACATCTGCTTGGCGCTATTCTATGGGATTTGATCTTTCTTGAAGATAGCGGCCAATGCCTTTTCCTGGTTTAGAACCATTCTCTATCATAACTTTGGCAACCATGAAGTTGCTGTTAGAGATCCTCGGCTTGGAGGGCCTTCGGGAATATAAGTGGTGGGCACTACTTCGAAGGTGTGGTATGCATCAGGGGCAATGTCATTCTCCACATCAATGAATGGAATCGCTGGAGATCTGTGAATCATGAAGTCCTCTTCTGCATGTACTGTTACGAGGTGATCCTGGACAATGTACTTGATGCTTTGGTGAAGACTGGAGCGTACAGCTCCTGCCGAAATGCACCCATGGGCGTCCTAACAGAAAGTTGTATGCTGTCGGGATGTCAAGTACTTGGAATGTGACCTCGAAGGTATATGGCCCAATTTCTACAGGCAGATCGATTTCTCCCAGAACTTCTCTTTTTGCCCCATCAAAGGCTCTGATGATAGTGTTGCAAGAGCGAAGGGCAGACTTGTCTACCCCCAGCTTCATGATGGTGATAAGAGGGCATACATTTAGTGCGGAACCATTATCGATCAGCACCCTGGCGACTCCTTGCACTTTATCATTATATGGAGTGCCCGGTTGTGCTCTATTCCTTCTGGAGAAAGTTCGTCCTCAGTAAAAGTGATAACCTTTGTGGCCTGTCCCACCAGATTTTATAAATTTTCAGGGTGGAGGCGACATGGGCTTCATTGAGGATTTTGAGTAAGGCATTCCTGTGAGCTTCTGATGCTATCAGGAGCCCTAAGATAGATATCTGAGCTGGCATCTTATTGAGTTGTTCAACCACACAGAATTCACTGTTCTTGATGATCCTCAAGAATTCCTTAATTTCTGCCACCTCAGGCTCGATCTTTTCCCCTTGTTCGGTAGTAGCCT
>OY978227.1:112500-127500 GCA_963854785.1 Vaccinium vitis-idaea | reverse complement strand
TGTGGTGACCTCCCTCTCTAACTTGTTTGTTGTAGACTTCAGGGACCCTTTCACTGATCTCATCTGTCCATTTCTTCAATATCAGAGGCTAAGGAACGGAGTCGAGACCGAATTCAAGCAAGCCAAGGAAAGCCAGAAGGTGGTTCTAGTCTCTTACCCTTTCCAGTAAAAAGCTTTCTTGCCGTGACCAGGAGCAGGAAACGACTAGGAGACCAGGAACTCACAATTTCGATTTAAACTCAGGAAGCGCGTGAATCCACTCATTGCTCTTCCTGAAAGCGAGTAAATCTATCATTCAAGCTTTAGCTTGGCTCGAAAGACTAGGGAATAAGGCCAATAGCTACCGGATCATATCCTTGCACCGACATCCTAGCTTCTGTGAATGGATGCGTAGCTTGAAAGTGCTGCCACCTGAACCAAGCTAAGGAACTTGGATCTTTTGCAGCCAATACTGTCCATGCCTGCGGGTGATCTCCATTTTTCCCGCTTCTTTCTTTTGTCACGCGACGCTCACCGAATCCTTCTATTACATGCCAATCCCAGAGACTCGAGGGGACTAAGGCTATTCCTTACCTAAAAAGATAAGGGTAAGAAGCAATTCCGAAAGAAAAGTCATTCTAGTTCTTTATATAAGACTCTCCTCCCTCTCTTCGTTCGGTTCGTATTGCTTGTTCTGACTGCTTTTACTTGGTTCGTGGGGGATGGCTATTCCTGTTCTCCGTGCAGCAGCTATTCATTCTACTCGGGAAAGGGCTTTTCACCGTGATAGTTCTCAGTCGGCGAAGCCTCACATCCGTTGCGCTCTGACTTACTTGACTTTAAGAAGCAACAAAGTTACGATCTTCCAAGACGATATGCCAGTTTATAGCTTTATCGTCTGATGTTGTGATTCTTCTATAGCCGGAGGCTAGTGAACACAGGGACCGAAGGGGGCGAGGGCCTTCTGCTGTCTTTCACCATCTAGGTACCCTATTATAGTTATAGTATAGTAGGATTGAAAAAGTGGTTTAATGGCTAAGAGGTTCGTTTCTAAAGCCTTGTTATGGTCTTCGTTGCGTTCCGGTGATGAATAACCATTTCAAAGTGTCTTCAAACCACTTCCTTTGAAAGAAGTGATTCTAGGCCTGCTTTACTAACTCTTTCAGTCTGCTTTCTACTTTCAATAGTACAGATCTCTTTCTTTTTAGTTCTTCTTTCTGTCTTGAAAGCTTAGTGCAGTTAATCTACTATAACAGGATTTGGTACCCGTGCCGATGTTGCTTGTATGGCGTGCAGTGCTTTGAACTCCTGCGGGGACATTCCCAGATGTGCTAGCGCTTCGACACCCGCTGACCCCAATGACAGCTTTCTTGTGACCGCTTTGTTGAAGCTTGTATCGGTACCTCTCCTGTAATTCACAGCACAGGAACTGTGGGTTTTACGTCCCGCATGCTCTTTGCCAACTCAAGGGGGAGCTGCCGCTAAGACAAGCGTCTTTCCAACCGTCTTTCGTCCCCTTCAAGCAGTAACAACAAAGTGATAGCCTTTCTTTCATCACTTACATCATTTCACGTCTGTATTTCAACTCGATAGTCTAATTATCAGTCTTTCTTTTAGGATAGGATGGGTGAACGAACGTAGTGATGCCATTATATTGGTGAGGTAGTGAGAGAACACAAGACCTGTACTCCTTGCGAGCGAAGCGACTTTGTTATTAACTCTTTTCCGGAACAAGGAAGGTACGCCCCTGAACTGAAGCAGAAGCAAGGGCAGGTCTCCCCTGAGGGGAACAAAGAAGGTACCGATTGGACTGTGGAATTCTAATAAGACTCCTAACCTGTTCTTAGGAAGATTATGGAATGCACGTGAAGTAACCTTACGTCACTATCCCGAAAGAAGGAACCTGTCCCCATCCGGGTAACAAACCTGTGATAGGCCAAAGACTAAATATAGAATCCTAGGTTGGATGGGGATTGGAGGAACGTAGCCGAACCGTTACATCGGTGAGCGAGTGAGGGAATAATAAAGGGATTCCTGGCATTTGAATACGAACTCTTAACCCGGGAGCCTGTAGAAAAGACCATTTGGGAGTAGCTAGATTCAGTATTGACTATCCCCCACTTTGTCTATAGGTCTTCAAATTCAATCTAACAGACCTGGGTTCTCGCTCAGTCTTAAACCCCTCCCGGGCACTAAACAAAAGGTTTCATTCCAAAGGTCTCTGACAACCATGAAATAATAAGGTTAGAAATGCCGGAAGTCACCTCACCTATTAGCCGGGTTGATGGACCTCGGTATAGAAAGGGAAGGTTTCTCTCCCGGGGTTAAAAGAAATTTTGACAGAGCAGAGTGAAAGGCACCACATCGAGAGAGGGCAGGGGACCGGACATTGAATAGACTGACACCCTCCTCTCAATATCCCAAATCAATGATGGCTTCCATTTGGCTCCTACCTAAAGGGGCACCTGAATCAGACCGGACCATTTGTCAGGCTATTGTTCTCTTGTTCCCTCAAAGTTATGGAGTAAGACATCGATTTTTCAATAAGATCAATTCTTTTGATTGCATGATGGACTCCCTTGAAAAAGATTGGCGCGCGTGTAAACGAGGTGCTCTACCTAACTGAGCTATAGCCCTTCGTGTTTGTAATATACATTTTATTATACCATGGAGACACTATTGATTTCAAAGTCGACTTACTAATCCCTTTGGTCACTAAAATGACTTTTGCCAAGGAGACAAAGAAATATGGACTAAACTGTCAGCCTTATCATCGTGACGATAAATCATCTTCCGGTGAAAGGCTGGAATAATCCGAGGATACCCGGATCGGGTTAAGGACACTGGCACGGGGAGAAGCCCAGGTTCCCTTTCTATCTGCCCCACGCCGCTGCTTGCTAACACCAGGAACCGGAGAACCTGCCAATTCATTAAGGTGCTAGGCTTACTTCGGAGAGTACCGCTGCTATTGTGTGAGTATAATCCAGGTCTCTTTCTACAATATCCTTTGTGGTTCCTCTTGCTACGGAGCCTCTGTGCTCTTGGTTCTACCCTGCCGGGTAACGGGTCCTTGAATATTACCAGGTTCTGATTCAAGTCCTATAAAATAAAATGGAGTTCCGGCGGTGTGAGCCCGTAAGGGTTTTTTTAGGCAGGCTTAGGGATATCATGTGGACTGCCTGCCGCGCCGCTAAAGCTTCCGCTTCCCTCCATCTATTGATTCAATTAGCGAACTTTTCTCCGGGAGTCTTGTGTTAGACGCTTAGGTCTGAAATGGTGACTTCCCCTTCAATGTTTTATAGGAATCAATGTATGAACTGGTCAGCTAGATCGCTAAATGACGAGATAGACCCTCGCGGTAGGTTTGTGTACCAATCTAAGGCTGGCCCGGTTAGACTCCTAGGGAAGATCAGCAAATCTCTTCCTGCTAGTTCGGGACAATCGCTGTAGAATGATACTAAGTTACTTCTAGGATTATTTAAATAAGATTTTGAAAAGACTGGAAGAACATAGTTTGGGGGAAATCTTGCCTCCAGGGAAGTGGCAATAGTCTTTGAAGTCGGCCTTCCGCTTTCGTTTGTTCTTTAGGATTTCATCTCGTAAACCTAATTTCTGCTAATTCTCCTTGTGCTTGGGTTGACGGAGGGTCGACGGGAATTTCCCTATTCTTAGGTATTCTTGTATAGGTCTCGATCACGTGGTTGGGTCCATCGCGGTATCGATCTGGAGCTACAGCATATGCGACTGGGTCACCGGGGTATAGAAGCTATGGATCTACTAGAGGTGTACAGGGAAAGCCATCACCGAAGGCAAGACATCATTGGCTAATCTACGGAGAATATCCATAGACCAGTCATGATAGGGTCTGAGAAGAGGTCACAGAATTACCTATAATAAAGATCCGTCTCTTACCAGCTCCAGCGGCTAACGAGGCGCCTCTGGAAAGAATCGTCTCAGGCTTCCCTATTTCTTAAACAACGAACCTTGCATCCGGGAGCTGGCAAACAGTGGTCCACTCCCATGGAACTAGACCTGTTTACCAACAGCAACCGGTATAGAGTTATTCCAAACCACTCCTAGAGGAGCACACAAGGACAAACAGATAGGATTACACCTGGATGCGGCAAACAACGGCTTCAAGCATAAAAACGTCATAAAGACTGACTTCCTAACACCCAAAGGGTACGACGCATCAGAACGATGGTAACAAAAGTTCGAATAACAACTAAATAAACATTCTGCTGTCGGCCAAGAACACACGACCGCACACAGAAGCGTAGGTCCCTTCCGATGGGATAATAAACACTGACAAAGAAACGTGCTTCACACGAACGGGCACGGCTGAAGGATTCAAAAGGCAACGTCGAAACGCCTATTTCTCTCTTTATGCTCGACCCAACTCTTTATGCGGGGCCCCTTCCTTAGTTAGCTGGGCCCGTAGCCGTGGACATTAAGGGGACCTCACCAAAAAGGACCTCACAGAAAGAGCATGTATGGTTTTTCAACCTAGGAATTCAAGGTCTAGTCTAAACTAATAGGCAGGGCGCTAACTCGAATGCTTACGAGAATGCTTACTGATACCGGCCATTGATCAAGATGCGAGGTAAGCATATTGATTGAGACGCGCGGGTCGACGACGATACAACTATGGGATGGGAGTAGTAAGCCTGTCAAGTGGTGCAAAGCCGGCCTTGATTGAGTGACTCCACGGGAAGAACCAGCCCGGACCTCTGTTTGCCGAGAGAAAAACCCCCGTACAGGTATTTATTATAAGTTCAGACTGACCTTAGAAGTGGTTCCAGCTATAACTCCTGTTGACCAATATGCCTATTTTTCTTGAATTTGATATTCAATCCCTACTCTAGAATGGGAGGGGCGGGCATCTTATGTACCCCTGCCCATATCGAACTGACGGTTCAGGTTGCTGCAAGGGCTGATGCATACGCCAAATCGGAAGGTCCTAGGTTTCCATGCGCATGCCTATCACTCAAACATCTTGGGATGAATATCCTTGACCCAAGGCCTTAAATACACAAACAAAGCCAAGGAGAGTGTTTGCTGCGGGAAAGCAGTACACGAATTTGAAAATGGAGGTTGCGGATATAACTATCCAATGCTCTATAGATTCAATGGACGAGACTCAGTACTAGGTTTCTAAATTCCTCTCCTCCTGGTAGTAGCTATTAGTGAGCGATCGGCTGCTAGGACGAGAGGGTAATAGCACCTCCTCTGGCCTCTGATCTTCCTTGCGTCTGTCTCTTCCGCTTTCTTATCTGCTTTGAGCTCTGTTAGTTGCTATCGTTGACTTCCTCTCTTTTCTTTGGGGATGGTTATAAAGCTTCCGACCAATACGAAGATAGTTCCCGGACTCCCCCATTCCTTCTATTGAGAGAGAAACCTCTGGATAATTCAACCTGCAGCTATTGCCCAAGTCGGGTTTTTGGTTTTGTTAGGATGGACATAGGCTTGCATTCAACTTCATACTGAACGAGAACTTCCGGTGCTGCTAGCATCCATGCTCTTCCCTCTCGATTTCGTTCCCATGTGAGACTTGATTGATCTTGTGTTTGTGTTCAGTCAATGGTACCGACTTTGTGCTATCCGTTTCGTATGCCGCATCGTTAACAAACTGCACTGAGATAGGAGAAGGAAACTTGATCGACTGTAGAGATATGCCGCACTTGAAGATCTTTATGGAGAACTTTCTCCCGAATAAAGTAAAGTGGTAGTCCACCTCTATTTGTTTCGTGCGAGCACGGAACACAGGATTAGAGGCGAGGGATATGGCTGAAATATTATCACACCAGGCACATGAAACAAAGGAAAATGGAAGTCTTTGAAGAGCATGCGAAGCCACGATAATTCAGCGGCAGTATGAGCTAAGCATCTATACTCAGATTCGGTTGAAGATCTGGCAACTGTGGCCTGCTTCTTATCACACCAGGCAATGGGATTATTCCCCATAAAAAGACTACAGCCACTAACCGACCGACGATCACAAGTATCATCGCCCAATCAGCGTCTGACTAGGCTGTAAGAGTGAATGAAAGGTCCTCTAGTGAACTGAACATAGCCTTAGATTGAATGGCGAGATAAGCTAAGATGGATAACGAGATGGGTCCTAGTGAGAGAGAAGGAGGAATCTCTCTAAAAAACATCTGATACTAGCCATGGCCGACGGTACCACCTCTTTCTCTGGTGGTTTGGGTATGCAAGCAGTTGACTCTATTGATCTTCACAAGAAGAATAGATATCTACACCAAAGTTCACGACCAGGAGGCTTGATGTCCTCCATAGTCACCACACCTCAATGTTACTCAGATTTGTATCCGGATGTTCACGATACTCCTCCTAACGCTAGTGATCTCCACTCTGCACCAAAACCCAGCTTCGTCCAATCAAGCGTTTACCCTCAACGATCTCCCTCTGTAAACCAGGTACAAACCCTAAATCAACTTGGGATTCCAAGTTCTCCTTCTTCTGCAAAAACCCCGATCCAAAACCAACTACCTTTTCCAGGAAACTCTAGTAACCTGGTGTCTCCTCAACCTGTTCGAGATATTCAAAACCCTAATCAAGTTAGGAATCTCGCTAACACACTCCTACCCACTTCCGTTCCAAACCCTAACTCTTTCTCTACAGATGTAGACCCTGATCTCAACCTCAGCAACAGCCTACGTAACCCAATCCATGGGAAATCGATCCCTTTCGGTCCGCACAGTCCTACAGCAACCAAATCGAGTCCATCCCGCAAACTCCAACAGGTCTTTCAGCAAGAGGGGAATCGTTTGACCTCTGAGGAAAAACTCTCTTCCATTGTTCGCTCCTTGGAGGACGAGATGCAGAATTCAGGTATCAAGATCGACTGTACAGAGCTCAAGACCCAGTTGTCTCGTCTTATGGATAACTATGGGAAAGTTGGTACAGTTCCAGAAGGAGGGGAAGGGGAACATGCCCTCAAGATTGACTTCAACACACAGTCCAAGCAGATCTCAACGGAAGAACAGCCAAAGCAAGTCGTTCAAGAGGCAGATATCCTAGCTCAGAAACCTGTTAACAACAGAGATGCAGGTAAAAACAAAAATTGGGCAGCTTTGTTTAGTGCTCAAGAACCTTCGAAAGTAATGAAACTAGAGCATTATCCTGAACTTCGTAGAGGGAAAAATGCGATTGTGGAATTAGATGAGTCGCACATAGATGATAGAGCTTGGAACCACTGCCTTTATGGCTATTTTCTCGATGGGAGAATGCCCTTTGCACTGTTAAGGGCTACGGCACATACTGCTTGGAAGGATTGTGCTCCTGTTTCCATAAAACAAGTGGGATCCTGTTTCTTTTTTGAGTTTAAAGATGAAGCTACAAAATTGAAGGTGCTAGATGGCGGCCCATACTTCTTCTCAAAGAGATACTTGGTGCTTAAAGACTGGAGAAGAATGTTGATCCCCTCCACGGACCACCCTTCCTCTATTCCAGCCTGGATCAAGATACACAAACTTCCTCTTGAATGCTGGACGGAGGCAGGGCTTAGCCGTATAGCTAGCTCAATTGGGAAGCCAATTCATGTGGATAATGCTACGGCTAAAAGGCAGAGATTGGATTTCGCTAGAGTCTGTGTAGAAATTGAGGCTGGGGATGAGCTACCTACTGAAGTTCAAGTTATAGTTAATGGTGAATCTGTGGTGGTCCACATTGAATACCAATGGCTGCCATCAAACTGTACAAAGTGTAAGATCTTTGGGCATTCAACTGATTCGTGTACCTCCAAAATCTCTCATGTTCCTTCTACCTCGGGCACCTCTGTGCAATCAGGTATTAAAGGGCAGAAACCTACTGAGGAGGAATGGCAGGTCATAGGGAGAGCAGCAGCATTGGAAAAAGGGGGGATTACAGCTCTAGAAGCTGTCACTAAGTTCGTCCCCATCACCTCTGATACATCTCTTGGGGGTATAAAATCAGATGTTCCTCTCTCGGATAATGAGAGTGAAACTCCAGATGAAGAATTTGTGGTTGATAGCCCTCCTGCTATCCCAGAGTTAACTGCAGCCATGGCAAAAGAAGTTCCCAAGATTCCTCAACCTCCAAATTCTGATATGGAGGACAGCACTTGGGTGGTTGATCCAGGTATCAACAAGGCTATTGGCACTAGTCAGGGGGGTGGAATAGGGGCTGCAACTTCACAGCCCAACTCCTCTAAATCTTCAAGCAGCAGCAAGAAGAAGAAGAACAATAAGAGGTACAGCCAGGGGAGCAATCAAGGGGGGAAAAAGAGTACCCCCCTCCAAAAAAGGGAAGCTTTTCTTCTGGTAGCATGATAATTCTTTCTATCCCTTGCCTTTTTGATGTCTAAAACACCTCTTCATTTTGGATTCTGGAATATGAGGGGTCTTAATGACCCTATTAAACAAAGAGAGGTTGTTTCTTTTGTCAAAACAAATAAATTGTCGCTTTTTGGGCTCATTGAGCATAAAATAAAGGAGGTTAATTGTTCTAGGACCTTTAAATCCATGTTTCCCTTTTGGTCCTTTGCTCATAACTCTGTTATTGCACCAAGTGGTAGAATTTGTGTGGTTTGGGACCCTGCTGTACTTAACCTGAGTATCCTTAGTCAGACTACTCAAGCCATCCATTGTAATGTTCAGACCCTGAATGGGGATCTCAAGTTTTTTGCCACTTTTGTCTATGGCTCTAATCTCTACATAGAGAGAGAGGAGCTTTGGCATGACTTGATTAATTGGACTTGTACTGATCCCTGGATAATATTAGGGGACTTCAATGCCCTTAGACTCCAATCTGAGAAGATTGGTGGTGATCAGAGTTGGCCTCCTCACATGGAGGATTTCAATAAATGCATTGCTTCCACTGAGCTTGCTGACCTTAGATACACTGGCTGTCAATTCACATGGTCTAACAAGCAAGCCTACACTCAATACATTGCTACCAAACAGGGTTTTAGTTAATGAGCATTGGATCAAGACCCACACTTGTTCTAATGCCCATTTCTCACCCCCTGGGATCTCTGATCACTCTCCTGCTATTGTGTTTTTAAATCCTGAAACCAAACATAAACCTTTCAAATTTTTTAACTTTCTGGCTGAGCACCCTGATTTCTTATCCATTGTCCAGAAAGTTTGGAGAGGTGTGATCCTTGGTAATCCCATGTATGTTGTTTGCGAGAAACTCAGACTTCTCCAACTGGAACTTAAGAAACTAAACACTAGGGAGTATAGTGACATCTCCAAAAGAGCATTGGCTGCTAGGCTTGATCAGGTTCAGAAAGATTTAGGTATTGATCCCACCAACTCAATTAAGCAGACTATTGAAATAAACTTGTGTAAGCAATATCTTGTCTTGGCCAGGGCTGAGGAAAGTTTTGCTAAGCAGAAATCCAGGATTCAATGGCTTAGATTGGGGGATCAATGTACTTCCTACTTCTTTAAATCCATATCTCACAACAGGAACAGGAATAAAATCACTAGTCTGGTTCTCCCCAATGGTACTATCACACATGATCCTATTGAGGTTAAATCTACCTTTGTAGATTATTATACCTCCCTTTTGGGTACTGTCCATGTCTCTGATTACTCTGGAACTTCTAGGGTCAATCAGTTGGTTTCCACCAAGTTACTGAATTCCCAAAGGGATTCCATGATTTCTGAGATTTCCAATCAGGAAATCAAAGAGACATTCATGTCTCTTAATCCCAACAAAGCCCCTGGCCCTGATGGGTACAATGCTGGGTTTTTTCAGAAGTCTTGGAGTGCTGTTGGCAATGAGGTGACTTCTGCAGTGAGGAATTTCTTCAGATCAGGCAGACTCCTCACTAAGGCAAACTCTACTAGCATTGCTCTTGTCCCCAAAGTCCCTAATCCCACCAAGGTGGGGGACTTCAGACCCATCTCATGCTGCAATACTATCTACAAATGCATTGCTAAAATTCTTGCAAAAAGAATTCAAGCTGTTTTACCCCATATCATTGACCCTGTTCAATCTGGGTTTGTTAAAGGTAGGAGAATTGCTGACAACATCTTTCTTACCCAAGAAATCATGAGAGATTATCATAAGGCCTCCACTTCACCTAAATGTGCCCTTAAAGTTGATATCATGAAGGCTTATGATAATGTTAGATGGGAATTCTTATGGGATACTCTTATCTCTATGAATTTCCATCCTCAAATGATAAAATGGATCAAGGCCTGTATCACCACTGCTAACTACTCCTTGAGCATTAATGGAGAAGCCACAGGTTCCATTATGGGTAAGAAAGGTTTAAGGCAAGGTGATCCTTTGTCCTCCTATCTGTTTGTTATTGTCATGGAAGTTCTCACCCAACTCCTTAAAGAAAAATCCCAAAGTCCTAATTTTCACTTCCACTGGAGGTGTGATAAAACAAAGCTAATTAACTTGTGCTTTGCTGATGATCTTATGATCTTCTGCAAAGGGGAGCTCAGCTCCATTCTTTGCATCCAGGAGGCTCTCTCTGAGTTTGAGGCCCTGTCTGGCCTCTCTCCTAGCCCTGGGAAGAGCAACATATTCTTTTCTGGTGTCTCTCCCACTACCAAACAGGCTATACTGGATGCTTTGCACTTTCAAGAAGGTTTCCTCCCTGTGAGATACCTGGGAGTTCCTCTTATCTCCACCAAGCTCAAGTATTCTGACTGTCAAGCCCTCATAGATAGAATCACAAATCGTACCAAGGGCAAATAAGTACCTCTCATATGCTGGGAGGATCCAGCTGATTAAGTCTGTCTTGTTCTCCATGCAAACTTATTGGTCATCCATCTTTATCCTACCTAAGAAGGTGGTGAAGGAGATTGAAGGCATTCTTAGGTCCTTTTTCTGGACTGGCTCTGATCTTAAGCACACAGGTGCTAAAGTTTCTTGGGATCAATTGTGCTCTCCTAGGAAAGAGGGAGGTTTAGGCTTCAAATCACTCCAAATTTGGAACAAGGCAGCCATGGCCAAGCACATTTGGTTCCTTGTCTCTGGAGGAGAGCAATCTATGTGGTGCCAATGGGTAAAATCGTACGTACTTACTTAAAGGGAGAAGTTTCTGGCAGGTTAAAATTCCATGCAGTCCCTCATGGACTTGGAGAAAGTTGCTCCAGCTTCGTTCCCTTGTTCAACCTTTCATTAAATTCCAAGTTGGTAATGGATCCACCATTTCATTGTGGTATGACAACTGGCACCCCTCTGGTCCTCTTGTTGAACACTTTGGTAATCGTGTGATATATGATACGGGGTTGCCTGATAATACCTTGGTGTCCTCCATCTTAAATACCACTAACCAGTGGACTTTCCCCATTACACAATCTTGGGAGTTAAATGAGATCAGATCCCATCTCCCTACTCTTCATAACTCCATCCCTCCTCCTGCTGACTCTTGCAGGTGGACACTCACTAAGGATGGCCTTTTCTCCATTTCATCTTTGTGGGAGCAGCTGAGACCCAAATTTCCCACTATTGGTTGGAGCAATAGTGTGTGGTTTCCCTCCCATATCCCCAAATGTAGTTTGATCAGCTGGTTGGCAATTCAGAACAGATTATCCACTGAGGACAGACTTGTCCTGTTTGGTATTAAGAGCACATCTTGTTGTAGTTTCTGCCCTGCTGAGGAGTCCAATGATCACCTGTTCTTTAACTGCCCATTCACTAGACAGGTGTGGGATGCTGTTTCCCTTAAATCCCAGCTTATGTGGCAGCCTCAAACCCTCATTAATCTTGCCAACCTTGTCTCTACAGCTAGGGGTAAGGGTCTCAAGAGCACTTTGATCAAACTGACTTTCACAGTCTCCCTCTATCAGATCTGGATAGAGAGGAATCTTAGGAAATTCCAGGGATTGCAACATAGTGTGCCTTCACTTGTGGCTAAGATATGCACTGAGATTAGGTACAGGTTGTTGTCCCTTCACAACATACCACTTGGTCCAATATCTTTGATTGAATCATGGAACATCCCAACTCATCCTAACACTTAACATTCTACATTTGTGTTTGAGTTATGTCAAATTATACTCCTCTAGCTGCTATGGTTTCATTGTGTTTAATTCTGACTCTTTTACTCTCAGTCACAGGTGGTTGCATACATAGTCAGGTCTTTCAAAAGTTGCAGATGGAAGGCAAGGTTTTCTCTAATGGCCCACTTGGGTAGTGTGTTTTGCAGGTTAGTCCCCAGAAAGCAATCTGTGCAGACATTTTAATGCTTACTGCTATTACTTCTATTTATACAGGTAGATATCTGTAATCTTTGCTGCAGTGGACTACCTTGTGACTATGATCTAGATTACTTTGTTCTTGCTCTGTGTTGCTTAGCCGTATGGCTCTCATTATGTGTGAAAGTGACCTACTCATATGTGTGTGCCCCTGTGAGCTGAGTGTTTGATCTCCATCCTTTCTTCTGAGTGGAATCTGATGATTGGGGCTTTTGTGAGTGGAGGGAGTCAGGTTGGTCCTCCCTTGGACCCATTGAGATCACAACAAAAGAAGAGAGGGAGTGTGAGGCTTTGAGGGTGTTTGGTGTGTGAGACCACCTTCCAATGGGTCTTCTCTCCCTTCTCTCTCCTATACTCTCATGCATCTAGCTTTAATGGATATTGATTTGTAGATTGATTGACTGTGGACTGCCATTTGTTCTGGGCAGAGCTGATAGTGTATCTGGATTGCTGTGTGTTTGATCAGCATCCATTTTAATGTTGTTTGCTCACGGAGTTCCACTCCCTACTGCTGCTGTGCACATCGTGTGCTTGTTTTGTGCCTCCTTGTGTATAGATGCTGCTGTCCTAGCAGTATATGCTCCTGTTTTCCAGTGGCTGCATGGTCTATTTCACGGTGTCTATCTTACGGTCCAGCAGTGGTGTGCCCAGATTTTCATGCCGTAGCATTTTACTACTCTTCTTGTGTCCAATATATTGTGATCTTGTGTTGTCGTGGGGTAGTATTGTGGTTCTAATCTCATGTGCATATGTCTGGAGTTGATTGAGCTGCAGTTGCAGTTGTGGTTCTAATTTCATTTACAGTTTGTTAATTGAGATGCAGTTGCTGTGCACATGTCTGGAGTACTCTGTTATACTTTGTTACTGTTGCTTTCTGCTGCTACTCCGGATCATCTGGATTGGATCTGTTTTATCTGTTTAACAGCAGTGATTGAATTCAGCAAGTCTGTTTCTGCATCATTTGCTGTTCTGTTTAATCTGTTCGCAGTTTAGTGGCCTAGCCTTGGGGGGCTGTCCCATGGCTCAGTTTGATCCCCCTTTGGGAGGGGGGTGTCCTCCCATTCAAAGTTGGTTACACCTTGGTCTATTAGATCTACACTCAACTGGGTTTAGCCGCACGATTGGTGTCTGCCCAGATCCCAGTTTGCTCCAGTGTTCTGTGGTGATTGCTGATGTTCCCAAGCATTTTACTTTTGCTACATGTAGCGGGGTCTGTCATGCTTGACAAGTGCTGTGGTTCCTGCTTCTGTTATTGCGTGCAGCGCTGTCCCAGATGTCCTTATTTGCCTTTTGCTATTGTGTGTGCTACTGCACGGTGATTGCTCCTATTGAAGTCCCCTTTGCCAGAAAGATTGGGCTCAAATCATTCCAGTTCCAAGCTATCCGTGCAAGTCAGGGGCAGATTCATATGGTTCCTGGCTTAGATGCTTTTGGTCAATTTAAATCTATTTGCATTAGTTCAAAGAGATCATTCAAGTGCTCAATTTCAATGTGCTATACTCAGATTCGTTTTGTGTGTTTCTCCTCCCTCTCTCTGAGATGGAATAGAAACACATTGTTATGTAGTTTAGATAGGCTTTGCTTAGATTAGATTTCACTTTTGTCATCCTTTCCCTTGTTGCCTTTTGGCCTTCCCTATTGTTTTTTCTTTTCTTTTTTGTTTTTGTCCTCCCCGGGGTATGCCCCTTGTAGGCTGTATATCCGCTTAGCCTCTTTTATTTTCAAGCTTTTTTACCAAAAAAAAAAAATGGCGAGATGATGACAACGATGCCTATGATCCCCTTTGGAATGAGGACGATGATGATGATAACCACTTTCCATACTATGGTCGTAAACGGACCACCGAACAAGCTCCGCCCTGACATATTCCTCATGAAGAACCGGCCGAACCTGAACAACCGGAAGGAGAAGAAGGCGTTGATGCAATAGCCATCCTGCTGACAGCCTTGATAAATGCTTGGGAGCAAGGCTATGAAATTCCCAGAGTTCAAATCACCCGAGTTACAGACAATGGCCATAACCCCCAGGAATCAATGTTGTAAACTCAGATGACACGGACATAGACCCTAGCTTGCTCATCGGTCCGCCAGGAACTGCGGTCTTTTCTTTTATGCTGAAGAATATGATGACTATTGTGGCGAAGGCAGTAGCCAGAACGTAGTCGAAGATTATGACGATTCTTACGCCACAGACTTCACTCAAGAAAGGGAAGATGATTCTGATTACTTCAAGAAATGGCCACACAAGCCCACTTCTTAGATCTCGAATGATCGATCTTCCCGCGCCTACATGGAAAAATAGAACTTCGACCCGGGACTGGGAAAAGATCAACAGGGAATCACCGATCCCATCACTCTGGTCAGACTAAAATGCAGATATGGGGTTGGTTACATTCCCAAATATGGGGATGAAAAGAGGTTTTACAAGGAGAGGAACAACTTCAGCATGGTTGCACAACCGCTTTCCCTTAACGGAATCTTTTTATCAGCTTTCATTCTATTTGTTTGCCTTGTCACACTAATGACACCTTCCAACAGAGGCAGGAACACCACCTTCGCACTCTAAATTTATGGGCCATTGGAGTAGTCCTCCCACAGTTCGTACTTCGGCCACTACCTCAGTATCATTACCTTCGGGAAAAGAGATGAGAGCGAAGAAAGGAAAGTACCTACGGAAAGGAAGTCACTCTTCTTTCTTGCTTGACCAGACACACCAGCGGCGATAGTTTCAAGAAAGAGCCATCGGTCAGAGACCTCATAGGGTACGGCTTACGGGCTTAGACTCTATCAGATATCAATCACTAAACTAAAGA
>OY978227.1:105000-110000 GCA_963854785.1 Vaccinium vitis-idaea | reverse complement strand
GTCTAGGAACCTTCTGAACCACCATTGTTGGTGGGGGCCTAACGGATAATAGGTCCGTCCTGGGGTAAGCCCAGGTTCGTTGCCTGGAAGTTATGATTGCAGCCTCTAGCAATAGCCCGGAACCTCATCATAATATCATGAAAGGAGATCGAGGATATATCTTATATAATGATCGAGATCGCCCATGTCACAAGTTTCACTCCTGCTTCTCTCTCACCGTTGGTTGACGCTGCGTACGCTTAGTTATCTTTCTATATGTAACGTCGAGAAATGGAAAGAGTCTGGTGGTATCATATATAAGGGACCCCCCGTTGGAAGAAATAAGGGTCGAAGTTTAGACCGCTCACAGTAGTTCTACCTATAGAAAAGATCATCAGAGAGGCCATTTATTATTCCAGCCGAGAAGACTAGTAAAAGGAAGGATCAAGAATGTCATATATTTCAGGAGCTAGATTAGTTGACAATAAACAAGTAAGAATTGCTTTAACAAAAATTTATGGAATTGGACCTAAAAAAGCTATTCAGATTTGTTATCGATTAGGTATCAGTGGGAACATAAAGATAAAAGAGTTAACGAAGTATCAAATCGACCAAATTGAACAAATGATAGGTCAAGATCATGTTGTTCATTGGGAATTGAAGAGGGGAGAACGAGCAGACATCGAACGATTAATTAATATTTCTTGTTATCGTGGAATTCGTCATCAAGATAGATTGCCCTTACGCGGTCAACGAACTCATACTAATGCTAGGACTTGTCGCAAGCTAATTCGGAAATGAAAGAAGTCTACCGACTTGGTACTTGTCTGATCAATCACACTGTTCAATAGTTCACTTAATTTTTTTGTAGTTTTTTTGGTATTTTACCGGTGACTAATCCAGTATATGTATAGTAGGCCTCCTTCGCCACTCCACTAGTGGCTCGGCTTGGTCTTTCTCCCTTCGCCACTCCACTAGTGGCTCGGCTTCGTCCTAGAAGCGACTGCTTCCGCCTCTGACGGCTTCGCTATCGCTCATGACTATGGATCTTCTCTATGTAGCGGTCGGACTTCTAGAAGCTTCGCCAGAAGCGACTAGTCGCCTCCCGAATGTCTCTTTACTTTAGTATGGTATAGTCTTTCCAATGCCTCCTTCCTTGCCGCCAACGTACGCTACTAGGAGAGTAAGCAAGCTACCTTGCTTGCACTCTAGAAACGTTCCGCGCCCTTCCTGCCTGCGGAAATTGATGTGAATGATCGTGACAGCTCTGTATTCATCTCGTTCCTTATTTACCTGGGGGCACTGCGTTTTCAAAAGCTTCCTGTCGAACCGGCTCCTATTTCAATCCGTGCTGGACCGATCGATATACCAATAATAAAGTCTTCAGTCAACTGGTGGAATACATCGCATCAACCTGGGACCATTAACCGATATGGTACATCAATACATGTTCCTATGCCCATTCCAATCTTGTCTAACTTTGCTAACTCCCCCTTCTCAACCCGTATCTTGTTTGTTCTGGAAACACGTCTTCCTATTCCATCTTTTCTCGAATCTCTTTTAACGGAACAAATAGAAGATCAAGACCAAAACCTAGTTCACTCGCTGAGTTCCATCCATGGCGGAATGGTTAAAGCTTCCCAACTCAACATTGGATTGGCGAATTCGTAGGTTCGATTCCTGCTGGATGCATGCTAATGGGACCCTCTAATAAGTCTATTGGAATTGGCTCTGCATCAACCGAATCAACAGAGCCGACTGAATCAATGGCTAGACTGGGTACAGCTAAAGTCAAGGGTTGGCTTGGCTCGACTTAAACTTCTTAAACTTAAAGGATGAGATAGCGTCAGCGGGCTAGGCGCAGTCTAGAGCATGAGAGAGAGCGGATAGGCACAAGATAAAGAGAAAAAGGTTGTTAAACGATAACCGGAGAAGGAACTAGTAAAGAAGTCAACTATTAATTATAAGGATAAAGGTTAGTGCTTTGCTGGTTGAAGTATTGGTTTGTAGGCAGTTGCTGGCTAAGAAGGAAGGTAAAGAGGACGGCTGTCAATAGCAGGCAATAGGAAGGAAGCGAGAGCTATATAGGCGAGCTAGGCAGTCCCAGTCCTCTAGTCAGCAAGCTCTTATAGCTGTCCTGTCCGAAGAAACCCTTCCTTATCCTTATGGAATCGATGCGCTAAGTCTTCCCTATTCAGCCGCTTGTGAACCTTCAGGTACTGTCTTATTCAATCTAATCTATCTTTCTTCAATTCCTCTTTTACCCGAAAATGCAATTATAGGCTAGGCATTGGGTTCGGCAAGAATGATATCCCCCAAGATAGAAAAACTAGCCGTCACCCCACAAGTAGTAGAGTAGTAGCTGTAAGAATGGATAGACAGAATACCTTTTGATTTGATTGAGAATCATATTCATATAAAGGGCATTTCAAGGGGAAGATCTTTTAGCCATTTGCATCAAGCTCAAACTTCCTTCTTGCATGCGTGCTCCTCCGTAAGCACACACTAGTAGAATAAGAGGTCGTAAGCACAGACTAGAATAAGAGGTCAAAATGGATTGGTAGCATACTCGATCAAAGGGGTGTGATTTTATCGCCTACTACGGATCCCATACTACCCCCCATAAGAAATTGACAATCCATAAGCCCAATCAATTGCTATGGGAATAGCCTTTGCCTTTCGTTGACCTGTCCCTCTTTGAACAGCCTCAGTGAATCCAATCCCGTCTTTGATACGAATGAATCAGTATGAGCTTTATAAGGTTCTTCTTCCGATTGAAATTCAATGGGATCAAGAGAGACCCTGTCTTCATCCATAGCCATAGGATCCCAAGTACCCGGATCAATCGAGAGTTCTATTCTATCTGATTTATCTGAACTACTCATTTTAAAATTATATCCACATTCATTGTTCACAAATCTTCCTTTTTTACTTCATACTTCTAATCTGACTTCCTAGATTGCTTCTAATTAGAATTGGAAAGGAATGGAGTCGAGGGGAGACCTTCTAGTAGCCCTTGGTGTGCTCTTTTTTGTCTTAAGCAAATTGGGCAACCTTCCTCGTCTGCCTTTCGACTCGTGTACCCGATTTCCTAACTCCCTTTCCCTAGAAGATAGCCATCAGCCGAAAAGAAAAAGAGCAGAGGACTTCCCCTCTCTGAGGAATTCTCTCCTCCAACCGACGACCCCCTCCCAGGGTATGCAGCGTCAACGTATAACTATGCATCCTAGGGCATGGCTGCCTTCTTTCTCTAATTCAACCTTTTATCAGCGACTGATTAGGAAGAAGCTGTAGTGTCGTCAGTTGCACCCCCCTTCAGCAGTGTGAGAGCTAGGGTGAGACCGCTATCGTCTTTGGCCCTGCCCTACTTTATGAAGGCTTCTTGTCGCCTCTCTTCTCTTTTAGCAAGGTATGCTTTGTAAAGCCTTTCAAAATGCAAGTAGAATGGGCCCACATCAGAATGTCTTAAGCAACAAAAGACGGATGCCTAACTTTCAAGAGAAGACTAAGATTCTGAAGTATGCTACCCCCCTATCCTATGCCCTAGTTCGTTCTTTCCCGACCAAGGAGAATCCGATAAGAAGCATAAGACGAGAAGCTGTGCTGTGAGTCGGGGCTAGGAAGTGGCTACTTACTCATAACAGAAGATAGAGCCTTTCTTTCCCGATCGTCAATCATTTCAGGAAGTTAAGAAGCCCTATAGTTTAGTTGTTTTGGTTCTCTTATCTTCTATCTTGCTTGCGCTTATTCAGGAAGATCTTGAACAGAGGTGATCTCGATCATCACTTAACTGACGATACCGGATCGAGCTAGATGATGCTTCTTCTTTGTGATTGCGTAAAGAGCGTCTTTTTAAGCGAAAAAAAAAGTCTTTCATTGCCCGATGTGTCAACTTTCGTGCCTATCCATTAGTAAGCAGGTTCCCTCGAAGCCCGGTAACTACGCCATTCATAGTTAGCCCGGTCGGTAAGCCCGACAGCTTTCTAGTATGAGTCTCTGCTCTTTCCCTATCAGATGGTGCAGCCAGCGGCTAGTTCTATGATCTGCTGGTTCTTCTCGATATGGCTCGAAGCTCTTTCCTATCTATTATATGGGACTGCCATCCTTGATTCAACCGATCTTATTGAACAACCTATTTCAACAACTTATTATTGTACACAAATAGGTTGTTCGATAATAGGTTGTTGTTGTAGTTGCTAGTGGGACTGCTCTTCCTAGTAGCAGCACATTTTACAGCACATCTTTGACTTTTCTGACAAAATAAGTTCTTTTATGTGCTGTTCGAGATGTTACAAAGATCGGATGAACTAGACCAAGGGGAAAAGAGGAGTCAAAAAGTGGAAAGATTCGTCGAAAAGGCTCAAGCTAGGAATCAGTCAAAAGTCAGAGGCAGTCGAAAGGAAGGAGGAATTTAAAAGGAAAGGTGCGTTGTCACCGCCCCTGGGTACCTTTGTAGTAGATTTCCTTTTTTGTTGATTTGGGAGAAAAGAAAGAGAAAAAATCTCATTCGAAGAACGTTGAGCTGCACGAATGGCAACGAATGCTGAAGTCAAAGAGGCCGAGACGCCTATGATTAGATGTCTGTTGAGATTGGGGGTAGTTTGATTCTGGGAACCTATGGAATGACTGAGAATAGGTTGTTGCTGAGGATTGCAATCTTAGATTCCCACTAATCAGGCTGAGCAGACGCAAGCATCTCTTCCGCCAACCCGGATTCATATAGCGCTTTACTTTCCTAATTTTGATAAGTGCCCGGTCTCCCCTGAAACTCTTAGTTGACGCCGTTCTCTATCTTTATCTTTGGTCAAGTCTTTGATCGTTGAGTCAAGCTGATCGAGGAATCAAGCCCTTCCCGAATGGGGTACAGTCGAGATCTTAAGAGGAGGTTCATAGCGGGAGGGACTCAATCGAAACATCTCTAGCAAACCAAGTAGCGAACTGCAACTATTGCGTCTATCGCGTATTTTGAAACAAAAAATCCCTCCTCAAGTATGATCATTTTTGAAGCAACTCTCCGGTTG
>OY978227.1:60000-100000 GCA_963854785.1 Vaccinium vitis-idaea | reverse complement strand
AGCCAAACAAATCACCGATACTCTCTGAGTAGAATAACAAGAGAAGAATATATAGTATTCCCACGAAAAGAATCGATCTCATTTAAGTCTTTGAAAAGTATCCTTTTCGCTTCTCTCAGAAGAGGCAAGGTGCTGTTTGAAGGCACCTCATCCGCCAATATAGCCTTTTTTAATTTCTCGATTAAGACCTGAGAGTCCGCATAAGTACCCACCTGAGGAAAATCGTGTATTATCTCGTTTTTATATCTATCTAGATAGTGATCGATTTCTTCTACAAGACGTTGGTCTATTTCGTCTTGTATTTTCTTTTTCTCTGCCTCTCGCTTCTTTCTTTCATTCTCATTGTTGTCTGAGGTGGGATTGGAAGAGGTAGGGAGTGAAAGATGCCTAGAAAAGCCGGAGCTCTCCATTAGAAGAATATAAAAGAAAGACATCAGAATGAGGAAGAAAAAGATATCGTGGTTTATTATTGCTTGCATCATAGGTGTTGCTGCGTCTTGAGATCCTAATTGCCATGGTTCTGCTGCATCACAAGGAACAATTGGTAGGAATTTTCGAACAATCGTGGCCATTTCTATTTTTTTTCTTTTTGTTATAGTCTGGGGAGAATACAGCTGCTTGCTGACCCAGTTCTAGTTTGAGGAGAATACCGCTGCTTGCTGACCCTAAGAAAACCAGTTCCAAACAGATTTGTCCATCAGTCATGTGGATCACATCAAGAGTATAACCACCGCTTCTTAAGGATAGACCAAATCCGCTTTTTTTAAGCCTGGGATCCTGTCCCTTGGACGACTTTAGTAAAAGGGAGAATGGAAACTGGGCCCTGCTGTGGTAGAACCTGGTGAACCGGGCGTTTCCTTATATATGAGAATCTGCATTCGTCCTCTCTTACGCAATTTCTCGTTTTACGATAGCCCGTAGGGTATTTTAGGGCTGCTATGCTCGCCCGAAAAGGATTCGATCCAGCCAAAGGTCTAACCAAAGGAAATTCATCATCAACAAAATCACCCAAAGCCTTTCCTTACCATGGTTCAATGCCCAGTCCGACTTTCCAAGCATGGCTATCTTGCATCTCCTTGCGCTTCGAATACCCAAACCACCTCTTAATCTACTTTTCGATCTCCCCTGCTATCTAATATCTAAGGGCGGTACACTGAACACCAACCCAATCTCGATTCAAAAAAAGAAATGTTAAATCAACGGCCTGGAACTCACTTTTTCATACTTGTTCGGAACGGCTCTACTAGAAATCGGTGACCGGCCTTAGGAAAGTAAAGGCACTGTTGGGCGAGATTTTTCGATCCGATCTTTCAATGAGGGAGCTTGCTAAAGAGACTCGAAGCAGTACATTTCGTAATTGAATTCAACTAACGACAGACGATCTACGTACGAAGGGACAGTCGCTTGGGTGGTTCGAATCCAGCTCGTGGTGATAGCTGAGGGCCGAGGGAAGGTGCGAAGAGAGGGTACTCCTCCAACGAGTCTTCTTCCGACGGTTGATGTTACCAATCTCATCTTATATACGATAATTCTATGCTGCGCGAAAAGATATCCTTTCTTTCATCTATGGGACGGTAGATCCACACTGAATCATTCCATTCGAATTCGAAAGGGGTGGACGACAAAAGATAAGGAGTTTCGATTTGGACTAGACTCAGGGCTGGGACCAATAGCTAGGTTAGCAGCTTAGATTGCAGTTGTTAATTCGGAAGCAGAAAAAAAAAAAAGAATAATCTGCGCGCGCAAGCAGCCACTGGTCCCGAAGAAGAATCCCGAATAGCTCCTTTTGGGGGGATGAAAATAAGCATAGAAGTAAGAACAAGCTTGTCAGGCAGACGAAGGCAGCCTTTTTCCTGGGGTTGGCTCGGATGGGGCTTTTCTTAGAACAAAAGCTTTTCCGGGTATGCGACCTTGGATTGCTGTTGCATATTCAGCTCCTGTTGCTGCAGCTACTGCTGTTTTCTTGATTGGTCAAGGAAGTTTTTCTGATGGTATGCCTCTAGGAATCTCTGGTACTTTCAACTTCATGAGCGTATTCCAGGCTGAGCACAACATCCTTATGCACCCATTTCACATGTTAGGTGTAGCTGGTGTATTCGGCGGCTCCCTATTCAGTGCTATGCATGGTTCTTTGACTGGATCAACGTATGGATATGCTTCTTGCTCTGCTTCAGCAACCCTAGCTTATGGTTCAGGTCCTACAAGTGGGTATGTGACTGGTGCGTGCTTTTTACGTATTAGCTACTTATGCTCCTATTGGTGTTGATACTAGGTATGGATCAACTGTAGGGTATTGATCTAAGACTGGATTTGCTGCTAGGTCTACTGCTTGCTTTGCTTATGGCGTATATGGATCACGAAGGTCTGGGTCACGCTCACGAACGTCAGAATCAGGCTCTCGATCACTATTCTCAGAATCTGGATCTCGACCGAAGCAACCAGTTCCAGCAGCAGCGGTGATGGTTACAGCGGTTCGGCTACTTCACTGCTTGAATGAGGAGCGGTAATCACTTTTTACCGGGAAGAGAAGGAAGAAAAAGCAGCTTTCAGAGAGGAAGTAAGCGGCAGTGCTCTCGCATCGGTTTGAAGCGGCTGTAAGAGCGGTACGGACTAGTTGTATGTACCGGTTAGCTGTCAGTCGACGAAAAGAGCAGCAGTCAGAAAATCCTCGTAGACGCAGGAAGCAGCTAAGAGAGCTAGCAGACAATAAGCAGCAGCAAAGAGCGGTGTCGGGTTTACCAATCTCAGTATGAAAAGATGAACTATTTATCTGTGCTTTGACGGAAAAGTCCGCGTTCTTCCCTCTCCTGTCTTTTAGTCAGGGAGCTTCTTTGCGGTCTTTCGAACACGCAGAAAACTCTGCTGTTCCGCCCCCCGGTCTTAGAAAGATTTTATGCGAGCTCGCGAGTAGACGACTATAATGGGACTCATGACTTTTATGACATCTGGTTGTATGACCTAACGTTAGACTCTACGGTTGTTAATGGTGTGGGAATGTTGTATGAAATGGGTTTGGATGGGACTTTCCTCCGGATCTTGGATGGGCAAGTATGTCGGCTGCCGGCCAAGGATTCGCCCCGTATGATAAGATAACCAAGAGATCGAACGTGCCGGTAGTCGTAATAACGAATGATCCTCCTTCTTTCTTGTTCCAGGGCGGCCCTTCTCAGGAGCGTTTTATGCCGATGCGCTTCGTCTCTGAGCTTCCTGATCTTCAGGAGGAGCGTGTAATAGCTACTTTCTATGGCTGCGTGAAGCGGCGTTTAATAAGAATGATTCTCTCTGCCGATAGGGCTGGCCGTATAGCTCTGTCCTATAATAAATGTAGTGGTACTCTTAAGAATCTTAAAGCAGCCGTGGGTGTCTCAGAAGACTTTGATTTCGACGACGCGCTTTTTATCATCGATTCCGGGTAGCGAGGTTTGATCCATCGCAACATGATTTACCCCGACGGGGAGCGAGTCGGTCTCCAAATTCTTTATATTAATTAGATCGATGTTGACGAGGAATCTCTGCGAAGCGACCATCTCTCATTGCTTAACTTCGCCATTGTCCCGCGTTCTAGCTCAAACTAAGTTGGAGTGCCTTCTTTCCATTGCTTCGGAATGGGCTGGCCTCACTCTCGAGATTCATCTCGATGCTTTGTGTCTTGACTGTACAAACGATTACATGGTGTTAAGCAATTGAGATCGACCTTTCTCATGCAATTGAATGCTCCAAGCGATCAGTCCATGACTTCCTTTGTTGGCTCCTACTCTACCAGACGGTGACCGGCTCAATAGAGCACCTTTGGGCGCTGGCTTTTCGAAACCAAGTTAGGGAATCAGTGACCAACAGTTTGAGAAAGCATTCAAAAAAGTTGCATCTCTTACGATAAACACTGAATTTGATTAGCCCCTGCAGGAATGGAACCTACAAACAAGGCTTTTTCCTTGTGTTACCTAACTAAACCCAAGGCCACCTGATTCGGAGTAGAACACTCCTATTTACACTTCGATTCCACCCACTGATCCAGCTAAGGCCCGCAACCAAAGAGGAGAAAAGGCCTTGCACCGGTAATGCTACCACACAGGTTTTGAGGCGAGTTTCGAAATCTTTGATGAGTGTAGCAGCTTCACAAGTCCCTTCGGCTTGGCGCTGGAGTCATTGATCTGTTTGGCGAGTTTGCCTATAGATGTATACAATAAAAGGCCTGCAAGTTCTGAAAGTTCTGACTTCGTGTTCTTGACCTACTTGTCTATTAGTCTTGGCGGGAAGAGGGCCATTGCCATAATATATATAATAGGTAGGGGGGAGTTACGACTTTTTCTTTCTAAGGAAGTCTAGTCTCCTTCAGGCGAGTTAGAAAGCTTTACAATTGACTTTGATGGAGGTAAAGAGGAGTTCAAGACTTAGGCGTCAGACATTCTTCTTTATTCTAGATAATTTCCTAATTGTTCCAGAGCAACTAGAGCATCCCGTTTGAAGCCTTAGACTTAGAGTAGATAGGGGGCAGGAAAGCCAAGCAAGACCCCAGGTTTGGACACGAATAGGGGGTTCCAGACGGCGCTAATATACGACGACATTCGCAGCTACTAGGGATTGACTCCCAAAACACGAAATCGCGGGTCGCCAATACGCGTACTTTACCCGGACGGGACTCTTACGAATTGGTGTCATGGAAAGGCTAGTTACTGATAGTCGTCACTCTACTATGATTAGAGGGAAAGGGCAGCAGTTAAAGCAGGGGCCAGCTATTTCGGGGCTGCGGGGATCATCTATTATACTCAGGGCGGAAAGGAATGCCACTGATGGAATCCACTGACTTGGTAGAAAGGAAATCACTAGGCTTGCCTTGGGGGTTAAGCCAGATTTAGGACTCTTATTCCTGGGTTACCTTTTTACGCATAGACAGATGTGTAACCGACATTAGGAGCCGAAACGGAAATCTAACCTTTGGGCATAGGAAGAACTGATCTCTGTTCTAAAGAAAAGAAGACCAAAGACTGAGAAATCACTGCTATAACTTGCTTCCATGGAGGAAATTGAACTCCTTTAACCGAACTGAGGATCGGGACTTGACTGATTTTCTCTTTTTATCACATAGGCCGTATCCGACCTGAGAACACGAGACTTGACATACCTGCCCGAGTTTACTCAATATCAATAAAAAAACCACTCCGCTTAGCTCGGATCTGTCTCACATAGAGTGGAAAGGGCATGTACGAATAGTGTACACAGGGGAAAACAACGAAGGAGGCCGATATACCTGTAAAAGCTATGCGAGTCGACCCGCCGAAAGGAAAGTACAATAATTTATATCATACATATCTCCGGAGTCCCTCTTGGAGCCACGTCTAACAACATTGGATCCGCACGAATATCCCAAGACGCGTAGGCCTTTCATCCTACAAATCCTACCCCCTCCCAACCATCCCTTTCTTCAGAGTATCAATCCTAGTGGTCGTCCTCTTCCAGATCGAAGAAAGAGTTCCGCAACGAGCAGGCATATGATTAAAGTCGACCTCTGTCTCTGTCCATCAACCTACTTAGCATATTTGATTAAGAGCTCTTAAGCGAGTTTGAACTCTAATATAAGGGAAAGGAGAATCTGATAAGAGTCGGGTTCTGTTCCATCTCCGATGTCAATTGATTAGGTTCCACTACTGGGATTCCTCCCCACTCCTAGCTCCCGAAGTACATAATGGAAAGAAAGGTCCTACTGCTTCAAAGTCATAAGCTGCTCCTTCTTCGGTGGCTGCTGCTGCTTCGGATCTGGAATCGGGATCAAAGGAGGGTCCTTTAACGGGACTTCTTCGATAAACACTACTGAGATTCAAACTCCACTACCAATCTTTCAATCTTTTTATCTGCAGGGAGACTTTGAGCCTTTCATCGGGCTTTCACCCCTTGCCATACTGTTACCGGGTGATCCCTCTCCTCTACTGCTTAGGCTACGCTTGGAGTAGACTAGACGAATAGCTTTGATTTGTTTATACTAAGCTATATCACCCATTCGATCAAAGAGCCTGTCTAGTATTGACAATCATTCCCACGGAATTTCATATTGCATGAACCAAATGGAGCACTCTCCGTTGTAGATCTTCAAAGCTTATCATTGGTTCAATCTTGATGAGCAAGAAGATGTTTTCTAGACTAATGCGAAGATGACAGAGCTTGGAGTTTCCCACTCAAGGGCTGCTCGTCCTAAGGGATGCGCTCGATTATTAACATATTCTAGTAGTGCGTTAGAGCTCTCTTTGGGTTCATCTTTCAGAGAGGTTCAATCCACCTCAGCATAAAAAGCTATGTTAACTTCTATATACCCCATTTGTCCCTGATAATGGAGATGGACCTGTATAATGGAAAGTGGACAATTGAGAGTGAGGGAGTTGAGAGTGGGGGGAGTTGAAATGCACCTTTTCTCTCTCTGGTGTGTACCTTCAGGTGTCAGAAGAGTCAATAAAGGATACATTCAACTCCCTTTGGTTGATATTGACCTTGATTCCATCTTCTCTTCTATTCCGTTGAAGAAAATGCGATAGAACTCCCTGAAATCACCGGCATTGGATTCCGCATCAACCAGGGTGGCTTTTCAGGCCCCTCAAGCAGGCTATTCTGAAAGACACAGGATGGGGCAACTTGGAGGAAACCGTTAGTGTTAAGAATAGATTATCACTAGGAAAGAGCTATCCTCCATTGACGAAGTTACGAAGAGGAGAGGTAAACGGCCTATTTTGATGAAGGAGAAACTGGCTATATTATTTTCTTTTACGCCATGAAAATGGGATAGATAGAAGGATATAGATCACTACTGCCAGTGGACGGATTTGACACCCAGGATATAGCAGTTACAAGCACGAAATTGAGAAATGGGCGAAAGCCCCTTTTTGCAGAGCTGTCATCTTGCCCTCTTCCTAAGATCGAGTGGTTTGACACTCCCTTCTTACAGGGAGGGAGTGGTTGGCCCCGATACCGTGTTGGTGGCTTCGGATTGGATTGATAGACCTGTGTGTGACTTGTCTCGCTCGAAATCCAACCTCTGCGTGTGTGTTATCCCGGCAGGAGGAAACTGGCCCTTTTTTAGCCCGCTAAAGCTGCCATTGTGAAAGATACAGAGCCTGGTGAGTAGTTTGAAAGTCATGATACCTTTATTGATCTTTATTCACCTTAAGGCCTATCGGGAGATGTAAAGTGAATTCACTCACTCTTCCCTTCCCAGAGTCTCTTGTCCACACGTTGGGACTAATCAAGCAGTGGAAGCAGCTAGTTCACTATCGATATTAGGCTCGCAGAGCAGAACGTCGGCGAGGCGGGATGGCTATGCGGATAGGTTGAGTGCAAAGGAAAGTCAAACAAAGCAAAGAAGAGGAATTGAAAGAAGATGGGCAATGCCACTTCCAAAGGAGAATAGCCTTTCTCACTCAACATGGTTCTCATTCACAGAGGATAGGTAGCCACTCCTCTAGGTCTATAAAGCAGAGTCATTGGAACGAATTCTTTCAAGGAACTAATAGAGGGTAGGTCTTTCTCCGAGAGGGAAAAAAGACTCCAATGTCAGATTGACGAATTCGTTCGTGCGTGCACCAGGTATAAATGGGCAAAGTTGAAAAGGGTATCACTGGCTTAGCTTAGTAGAAGGGTTGGACTCAGTAATAAGGACTTCACTGGCTTGCCTTTTGGATACTCAATCTCCTTCTCCATTCAAGTGTTGATAGAGGCTTGACGGTGGAAGTAGGTGATAGAAGGTGATGGCGAAGACAAAGAATCAGAATTGCAATCTGACCGGCTTAGTCGAGTGGGTTCATCAAGCACGTATATCTAGGGGATTCATAGCGAGTTCGATCTCGACAGCACTTTAGAGTCACATCCTAGATCTAACGACCAAGTAGTCAGATAGGTGCACTAATAGCTGATCAAAGGCAAGATGTCATCTTCTTGAATCAGAGCTCTTTTCTTTCTTCTCGACAATGTATACAAAATGTGATCCACGGGTTGGTACAAGATTCGTAATGTCGTTTCCACGGCCAACTTCCTTATAAGCGGTGAATACGACTTCTTTCCCAATAACTATAGAATTCGAATATCTAATCTTTTAGAACGGAACGCACCAATTCCTATCTTCGGATTTACGAATAAAAGCTTCGCAGTGAAACATGAAGCACATCAGCCCATTCTTTCCCATTTGGATTTTATTTGTCCCTCACCTTTGCTTTGGGGGTTACCCATGATGCGTATACCAAGGAGCTTGAATTTGGACCAACCTACTGGAATGCCAACCATTTTCCGTCTGCTTTCTTTTCTTGTTCAATGGAACCTGGTATCATCCAGAGAGGTGAACCAGCAACCAGCAAATAGAGATTCTTTCTAGCCCTAGGGGGCCTATTTACCATTATTCAATAACACGCAACATAGAACCTGGTGCTTTCATTCTTCCTAGGTGAGTATAGATTGGTAGGAATAAGGTCAATTCAAGAAGTAGAGGGGTTTGGGTACTATTTCCCAGTAGAAAAAAAAGAACTATCACATTCATGAGGACTCGATTTCTCTTATGAGATGACTTGGCCTATTCACATGGAATTTCCTTTTGAAATGGTTGGAAACACTTGTTCTACCAGAAGAATTGACTGGAAATATGGATGTTCGATGCTGGAAAGATGACAGGATGTCCGGCGATAGGTAGGAGATTGAGACAAAGTGAAGCAAAGAACCTCCTCCTCCATATTGTAAAATCCATGTGAACCACTTTCGGGAAAGGAGAGAGTTTCCAAAGTCGAGGGCGCATCCAGCCTACGCGGAAAGTCAGCCTTCCCTGCGTCTAACCGCGCGGAAATGGAAAATCTCGAAATAGGGCTGTTTCCACGCATGTTCTTGAAAAGGATCACTTCACGAGTGCTTGTTCATCTTCTCTCCTGCGGGAGACAAATCGAAGAAATTAGGTTAAGAATCAAAGCCTTTAAGGAGTTGGAAAGGTGAAAGGGTGGAAAACCAGAAAGATAGCCCATGCGGCATCCACAGAAACGGATTTCTCGCAATCCACAAGGTCTTACTTGAAAAAAACTAGAAGAGGCGAGTTGTCTTAAGAGCAATTGCCGTAGAATCAGACTGCCCAGTGTCCAAGATGCCGGGGTCTCCCTTGATAGAAAGAACCAAAAGAAGCTGCTGATACAGCTTCTGAGTTAGGGTGGGTAGGTGACTCAATCGTCCAGTGGGAAGCTTCCGTGGAAGAAGGGAAGCAGCCGAGCTAGAACCAGAACAATTCACATTTATTTGACTGAAGATGCGGCTATCAAACCTGCGATGTCAGGGTCGTCACTTAGGGTTCATGGATGATTTGACCTGAACAGGCCAATTCCTCACCTTTTGGTTTTAAGAACAGAGTGTCTGTGAGAAAGTGTGAAGAGGAGTGCTGATCCCCGGCCTTTTCTATTTGTTGTATCGAAATGAAAGAAGAGTCAAGCAAGGATCGACGTAGTTGAGAAGTCAGTTGTACATCAACCAAAGCCAGCCATTGATTCCCCTTCCTGCGCTTAGGAGTACCAACCCACAAAGCTCTTTATACATCTGCCTTTGTTTGACCTATCCATTGCTCTTTCACCCGTGGAAAGAGTCTCTCAGGGAGCTGCTTATGCTTCCTTCATAGGTTGCTGAAGAGTTCTTGCCCACGGATCGCACTAAAGAGATCCGTTTTCTATCCCGAATGTACAAAATGCCACCCTCTCACTTGATTTGATTAGATAGTTGACTCCCGATTGAAGCTGTCATCACTAAGCTAGCCCTATACAGGAGAATAGCGAACTTATTTCCTACCTTGAAACGTATGGGAAGAAGCCCTCCCACTCTCTTCTCTTGACCGGCTTGTTGCTTTGAGCGATGAGTAAGCTGCTTCAGTTAGATGCACGTCATGCTTTGGATCGGGGCGGTGGGAGTTTTTCATTCCTAGTTAGGGCTTTGAAGTAGCCTTTCCACCGGTGACTTAGGTTGGAAACGACTATTGATCGTGGAACTGGGGCAACAAGAGAGTAAGCGCAGTCTTCCCATGGAATTCCAGAAACTAATGAATAGCCTGTTGATTCCACTAGGAACATGGATTATAGGTCTACTGGTTCGGCCCTCCAGGAAGTAAGCGAAAGCTCTGCACAAGGAAAGGAAGAAGTTAAAATGCCTCTAAGATCACTGGTTTGGGTTGTATTGCTCCTGTTCTGTACCGATGAAAAATGCTTTTCACATGCAGTTGCAACTTGTAGCTTCTTCCCTGTTTAGGAAGTAGACAGATCTCTGGATTGTTGCATACTTTTCCTCCTATGGCTTGTTGCTTGAATTCCGCTCGAAGGAAGGATTGCCCCTCTCCCCGATCGAGATCATAACTAGCTCCCTATCACAATTCCGAAAAGTCTCACATATTGTCAACTGGCATTGGAGCAACGGATGGCGGTGCAACTAGCGCTTTGCTACTAATGCTACTACATACAATGGGTTCCGCAATCCGTAGTGCTGCTAGCTATGGCTCTTCCGATTTGGAACGACTTTAGGCCTGAGAAAAAGAATACGGGACAATCAGACTCGCTATATAGCTCTTCACTTGAGGGATGAGATTCCAGTGCTAGGCACTCCCTGCATACAGGAAGTTCACTCCTGCCAATGACAACACCGGACTTTTTGTCTTTCTTTCTCACTCTAGAATTTTCGGAATAGTGGTTCATCAGAACTTTATAGAGACAAAGTCAAGCAATCACTCTTCTCTTGTACCAGATTTATGAAATTAGTAGGAACGGGGTCAGTCTCGCACCCTGCAAAGGCTGCTCTCATAGACTTCCCGATCCATAGAACCAACTTACCCCTAAAAACCATTTTATTCAAACCAAAGAGAGAACAAATAATCTCAAACCACATTCCCCTTTCTTTCTTTTTTTACTATATGAAATCCACACTTTGACACCTAAGATTCCGTAACGAGTAGATACTTCCGCAGAAGCATAATCTCATCGTACTACGGTAGCCACTCATTCCCATTCTACACAGAATGAGGGGGAAAATGGTCGGATTCGAGCAATACACAGTACCACACCTTTGCCCTTTAAGCGATTCCTCACTATACCGTCCAACCTTCACTGATCACCTAAAATTAGCCCCAATCGGCAACTTGTTGCACTGTTCATATGTCTTTCGTGCCTTGCGGGCAGGGGACTTGCTCTCTTTCTCAGCTGGTTGAAAGTGGAATAGCCAACCTTGGCCCGTTCTACTTTTCATTTCCCTCAGGTTCGGTCGAGTGTGCTATCTTCTTGAACCCTGGTCTTATTCCCATGAAAGAGCTTGGTCTCATGGGCTTGAAATCAACTACGCCTCTTCGTTCAAAAGCCAGAAGTAGCCTTTCAGCACAGCACCTTCCTTGAGGGTGAAAGAAACTCTTTCTTTACTCGCGTCAACAGGCCTTCCGCCTTGTTCAGTTCACAAGCCTTCTTAAGACTGCTTTACTGTTGGAGGAGGATAAGTCACGAGTTGGCTACTGGAAAACGTACTTGACCAATGAGAGAAATCCTAGTCTCAAGTCCGGACCATACGAGGGGTACGCGTACGGGCTTCACCTCATTTTGATAGACTCGTATCCGAGAATTCAGTCTACTCCAGTTGTAATCTAAACAAACCACCTATCCGCTCTCTCAAAGCATAAAGAGAAAGAAGTGAAATACGTCTGACCTGACCTACGGCGACCTCTAAAAAGACGCTACCCGCAATAACTTGACCCCATCTTATAGGCATATTCAGGGAGTAGCCCTTTCTGTTCATTCCTGCTATCAACATCTCACTCCCCTCTTGGCACAACCCTTTATTTATATTTATATGCCTTATATAAGTCAAAAAGAGTGTCGGGCTTTTGCCGAAGCTCGTCAAGCCACCTTTGGTGCTCAGACACGCTTGGCTCTATCTCCAAGCCGGAGATGATGTGCCGAGTTGGTTCATCATAAATTTCTCGGATTTGTTCTTGTGAGCGGGAAAGTTGCCATTTCGGCCTTCCCCGCTCACAATAATGATGAAGTTGATCCCTAACTAATCGGCGTAATTCCTCTTCCTTTTTGAAAACTTCCTGTGGATCTCTATCTGGATCCACAGAAGTTTCGGAGGAGACGGCCTCCCCTGTGTTCGAGGTCGAGGGCCCGGGCCCATTCACTGAAGATCCAGATTCTTCGGGCATAGGCTCCAGTAAGACCCTCTCGTCAAAACTCTTCCAATAGGAAGCCGTGTTTCCCGAGTTGGATGGGAGGGAAGAGGCCGGCAGAGAATCTTCCCCTACACAAAAAATTAGAACACCAGATAAAGAGAAACCCACAAAAAGACCCAAGTTAGAAAGTAAATAGATTCGTAGAAAATACATATATATGGATATGAGAAAGAGAAAGGATATATACAGAAGAAAGACAACTCGAAAGTTGTACTTTTTTTGTAAAGGAACACAATAAAGCCGGAAAAAAAATGAAAAAATGAAAATAGCTATACCAAAAAGCAGGATATTTAGACCTGTGGTCATTATCGCGGTTCCTTCTGATCCTAGAAAACGTCCGAAAAAACCTGCTACGGAACTACCGAGCAGTAGCAAAAAGACTCTACCTATATATTGTTTGCATGGAGACGGAACAATTGGTAGGAATTTTCGAACAAGAGTTGATTTTTCCATTTTTCTTTCTTTTGTTAAAATCTGGGGAGAATACCGCTGCTAATACAAAATCCTCAAGTCTATTTAAAAAGTTCTGTTAGGTTCTTAGTAGCAATCGGCGCCCTTTTCTTCTTTTACTTTACATAGCTTTTGGTCTCCTTGATAGCTGGAAGTTCTCCAAAAGTATGAAAAGCTGGAGGACTTTGTACCATCCATTCCGATGTGGTTGGATTCTGTTCAACAGCCCAAGGACTTGGAGCACATCTTTTGTTGTTTCCACTACTTGAAGTGATTGTTACGACCACGAAGAAACGACAAATCCCAACTACGGATATATAAGAGCCAAAACTGCTAAGGGCATTCCATCCAGCGTAAGCATCTGGATAATCTGGAATGCGACGTGGCATACCCGAAAGCCCTAAGAAATGCATAGGAAAGAAGGTAAGATTAACCCCGAAAAAAGTGATCCAAAAATGGATTTGACCTAAAGTTTCAGGATATGTCCGACCAAAGATTTTACCTACCCAATAGTGAAACCCAGCAAATAAAGCAAAAACGGCTCCCATAGAAAGTACATAATGGAAATGTGCAACCACATAATAAGTATCATGTAGAGCAATGTCTAGCCCAGAATTTGCCAGGACTATTCCTGTGAGTCCTCCTATGGTGAACAAAAAGATGAACCCTACAGCAAATAACATAGGTGTTTTGTATTGTATCGAACCCCCCCACATGGTAGCGATCCAACTAAAGATTTTTATTCCAGTGGGGACAGCTATGATCATGGTAGCTGCGGTGAAGTAGGCACGGGTATCAACGTCTAAGCCCACAGTAAACATATGATGAGCCCAAACAAGAAATCCAAGAACACCTATACTGATCATGGCATAAACCATGCCTAAATACCCGAAGACCGGTTTTCCCGAAAAAGTCGAAACGATATGACTTATGATACCGAATCCAGGCAGAATGAGAATATACACCTCTGGATGACCGAAGAACCAAAAGAGATGCTGGTATAATATGGGGTCTCCCCCTCCAGCGGGATCAAAAAAGGTTGTATTAAAGTTTCGATCGGTTAATAACATGGTAATTGCCCCTGCCAGTACCGGAAGTGATAATAAAAGTAGGAATGCTGTCACTAGAACGGACCACACAAATAAGGGTAATCTATGCATAGTCATTCCAGGTCCACGCATGTTGAAGATAGTAGTTATAAAATTGATAGCACCTAAAATGGATGAAACACCAGATAGATGAAGACTAAAAATTGCTAAATCAACTGCTCCTCCAGAATGGCTGGTAATACCACTTAAGGGCGGATAGACGGTCCACCCAGTGCCGCTACCCACTTCTACTAAAGCTGAGCTTAATAGGAGCAAGAGACTTGGTGGCAACAACCAGAATGAAATATTATTTAATCGTGGAAATGCCATGTCAGGCGCACCTATCAGAATCGGAACAGACCAATTACCAGATCCACCTATCATCGCCGGCATAACCATAAAAAAGATCATTAAAAAAGCGTGAGCCGTTATTAAAACATTATAAAGTTGATGATTCCCACCAAGAATTTGATCGCCGGGTCGTGCTAATTCCATACGAATCAGTACTGAGAAGCATGTGCCCATCACTCCAGCAATGGCACCGAAGATGAAATATAGAGTCCCTATATCCTTGTGGTTAGTGGAGAACAGCCATCGGACCGGATTTGTCGTAAAATTGAGATTCTTTCGTTTCATTTTATTTCACTTGGTTCTCTTCCGCTTTTTGCTCTAAAAATGAAGAAAGACTTGTTGGAAATCGCCGGTTGGTCCAACCAAGAAAGGCATGGGAGTGAAGGGGCATTACAGCTCCGAAGAGCATTCTTTTCGATGAAGTACTCAGGTACACGGAACACCAACGCAATCTCGACAAAGAAAGTACAAGCAACTACGAAAAGTATAACAACCAACCTCCGTGAACAGAGGCTTTTTCAGTTAATTAAAGTGTGATAACTATATTATATAAAGAAATAGAACAAGACCCGCTGGACTTGCCCTTCTCTCTACCTGTAAAAAAAGAAGTCGAGGGACACAAGATTGCCGATCTCATCATTACATATACCTTACTTCTTCCTTTTGCAGTAGAGACTGTCCTGTGGTAGTGATGGAGTCAACTCCTCCCTTTAGGTACTAACTAAGATGGAAAGGAGGCTTTTCTTCGGTGTGAAAGGAATAGCCTGCTCAACCGGTTAGTATTCGAAGAGACTCCTCAGGCTACTGAACTGAACTTGAAATAGCGTTTGCGTGAGCTATCGCTTACTCAACTTGCAGAAAGTGAAGTCCCTTCTTTCGATATCCAATTTCATTGAAAAAGGATAGAAATAAGGAGCTCGGGACCAGTGCCAACGAGCGGTTAACATCTTCCTTGAGGTAGGACTTCTAAACAGGAAGGAACTTTTACAGGAATTCGGGAAAGAGAGTCCAATAGCATCAGCCAAGACAAGAGGCTGTGTCTAATGCCAGCAGGAGTGCCTGAAGGACTTCTTTTTTCTTTTCTAGTGGCAATTTCATTCTATGACGTTGTATAAGGTTGTTGGAAATGCAGGTTTTGGTATAGAGATTACGGGTGAAGAATAGGGGCATTCTCATTTGATTTTGGCTTGAGACTCTTTCGCTCCTCTTTGTGGAAGAGAGGGAGGTAATGCAATCGACTGGTCGAACGTGGTCGTGGTGGTGCTTGCTGAGTGAATGATCGAGGGCTTAACTTCCGATTTCTCCCTATCTATAGTAGAAGAATGGGCCTTTTAGTAGCTTTTGAGAGAAGTGGTGACAGGCTTGTGATCTAGCCCGATCCCTAATGGGGAAACTAGAGCTAAAGCAAATCCTGTAGTTAGGTTAGGAACATAGCACATCAATCCTCTGTACCGATGGGACAGCTGGGATATAGACCTCGGTGCTTGGTGGGAAAAAACCCTATTCAGAGGAATCAATGTTTGAGAAGGGGAGACAGCCGATCGAGTCACCAAGGCAAGAGAATTCTAGCTGCTTACCCCTTTCATACCTGAGGGAGTACTGGCATTTAAGTCAGGCTGTCTTGCTCTTACTATTAAAGCCCCTCCTTCTGGAAGGGAAGTAGGAATGTCCCTTTGAACTGGATTTGATGAGTGGACCATTCGCCTCGAAGGAATTAGATTCAGTGCATATCGATGAAAAGAACAACATAATACTTCCATTGAGAGTTTAAAATTCTCATGAATTGACCAACTTTCTATATCGAAAAGGGCTTGATAAACTTCCAGTAATAGATGTTATGTTCCTTCCTTATTTCATTTCTTCTATAGACTCCGTATTTGTATTTCTTCACCGCTGAAGCACCTGGAGTGAGGCAGTTAGTTTATTAACTGAGTTAGGAGGTGAGTGAAACTCCGCTGGAGTGAGGGATTTATCGGAATCTCGTTCAGAGTGAGGATGCAAGGTTCGTTGTTTAGGTGTTTGCAATGGGCTTTCGTCTCAGGCTCAGGTAGTTCACGCTGAAGTAGGGTTAGATCAGTCTCAGGGTCCGAAGGAGTTATGGCATTTCTAGGGTTTCTTTCTTTAAAAGAGTGAGTGAAGGTAGGGAACACGGGAGTGAGTTTGTTCCAGTCAATAAAAAAGGTAAGATCTCGCTTAAGTGTGCTGTGGTATCCCCCGAGCAATAGAAGAAGAGGGTCTCTCTCCGGGGTTACTCTCAATATAAGTAGGAGCATCCTAGTGCACAACTGATTGTGTAAGAGAGTAGGTTCTTTCTATTCTTCCGTCAGGCAAGAGGAGCGTGCTCTTCTTTGTCCTCCAAATCTCGTAAGAGAATAGAATAAAGGGCTATTTCCTCCCTCAATGGGGTCCTTTTCCCCCTCGTGATTGGGTTCCCGTCCTTGCTTGTCCGGTATTTTAATAATGGGTCTTTCGCTCTCTCTTTCGTTTAGTGTGAAATCCTGATCCCAGCTAACCCCGCCAATAAAGGGGTCAATTCAAGCCAAGTCCGTGTAAGAAGTTCGTTTTCGCCTCTCGCCCGTGCCTCGATATAGAGAAAAAGTCTTAGCTCTCCCCCAACCAAGATCGGGCATTCCTGGGTAACGATGAAAAGATGAAACCCTGGCCTCTTTCTGTGTTTTTGGAGCTGGCATATCAACGATGGCTTTGATTTTCGACGGATCTACCTCTATTCCCTGCTGGCTAACAATGAAACCTAACAGCTTCCCGGAGGTAGGACCGAACACACATTTGGCTGGATTGAGACGGAGCTCTTACTTCCTGAGTCTTTCGTTTTTATTCCTCATCTTATTCAAGTGGTCTTCCGCATCGAGGGATTTAGCAATCATGTAATCTACATAAACCTCTATTTCGCGGTGCATCATGTCATGAAATAAGGTCGTCATGGCCCTCTGTAGCCAAAACAGAACAACCAACGGTAAGAGTGGGCTTAATTAGAATTCTTTCACACCACTTGAAAATGCTTCCATTTTTCCTATCTTTTCGACCTCTCTAATCCTGTGATATGAGTTCCAATGCAAGAGTTCCAAAGAAAGAAGACAGAATCTAAGTAAAAGGTAGAACCATAAATAGATCTCCCATCCCCGCATGCAAGACCCAGCTCGAAAATATGTAAAAACAAATAAAGAAAAAGAAAGAATTCGCTGGTCGAAGGTGAAATATCATGATCGGGTCGACCAGGCCAGATCATGAGTGAACTAAGCATCCATAGTTTTGGACAGGACAGCTACGACCCATAACTCAATCTTGGCTATCTTAATATCATGTCGAAAGCCCGAATTAGCCTGTCTCTAAGTGATGGATCAAGATGAAAACTCCTCAGGCTAGTTAATTCAGGTCTGCTTCCCTCCTATTATCTTTCTTTCTAGACCACCTTAACGTTGATAGTGTTTTGGTTGACTGTGGAAGTGTTATAAGCTTTGAATGGAAGCCCCCGGTAAACCGCGGCAGTAACTCTAACTGTCCTAAGGTAGCGAGGGATCTTGCTGGGGAGAAGTTTGAAAGTATGTATGTATGTAGGATCCCATCTAAAGATAAGGCTTTAATAATGAAGGGCCATCGAAAGAGTAGGCTGTACGCTCTAAAAGTCAAGGGAATGAAACTTAAGGCAGATAGGGCTGGCTAGTCAGCAGGTACATGATACACATCGGTACTCCAGTGCCCGCCTGAGTCAGAATAAATATGTTTTCGAAGAAATGAAAAGATATCATACTGAGCCCTTACCCTATTCTTTGTTCCCAGGCTAAAGCAGGAAATGACTGAAAGAAGGGTAGAAGGCTTGGATTTAGGATTATTGGAATCAAGTTATTAATGACTGTACTTAGGGTAGGGGATTCCCAGTTGGAAGGAAAAGGAGTTACACAGGCCCGTTAGTTACACCGTCCGGGGAAGTGTGTAGTGCTAGCATTATCAGTGCAGGGATACCAATACTTCGACGGTGGCTCCATACTGGGGAAAGGTTGTGAGGCCTATCGGCTGCTTTCCAATGCACCTGTCTATGCTTACTTTGCTCTGGTTAGTGCTGCTCGGGCAACAAGATGGTATACTGGATCTCACTGGTGGATCTTAAACTGCCTTCGCTTCTGCTGCCTCTGCGAGGTCATTTACCGGTTATGGGTAAACAAATGGATATGAGACTTGATCTGGAAGGGATGCTAGGCCATGTCCCCCAAGGAATGTAGTAACCCCAAGGAAAGGAATGAACTAAATGGGTTATGTCCTTGGAAATATTTCCAAAATCCTATCCATATGAATCCAAAACCCCCTAGCCCCACAGCCAACTGATCTGTAGACCTGCCTAAAACAGAGTCCAAAAAAGGGAGCATCGAACCGGGAATATCACGAAGGCTGGGCTCCGGCTCTCCTTCGCTGTAGGTCACCATTGGAGACTGCCGCATACGACAATGTCCGGCCGTGTACACGTCTGGGCGTACATCAAGCTTCCAACAGCAGAAGCATATGGTTCATCTGATTTTTTTCTATATCGCTCCTCGGGCCTTATTAGTAAAGGGGGAAAGACTGAGCCTGTCTCCCTTCTGTACAGGTGCCATACTGAGTTTGCCCAAGATGTTGACTATAGACACGTAGGCTCAGATCCGATGTTTCCAGTTTGTTCTGATGGTGCCGTTGACCGAACTCACGTTATCTCTCTCTTTCTACAGGCAGCCCTTATATATAGCTTGACGTGGGTGGCTTAAATAAGCGTTCGGGCAGTGCCATAGTTAAGACCTTTCCTCCCTCCCTCTCTTATCTTAGTGGGGTCTTTCTCGACTAGGTTGCTGCCTGCCTGCTGACAATTCTGATGGGACCCTCCATAGATACTCAAATGTTGACCACGGAGTATGTATAGATGCAGGTTGGCCATAAAGCGCTTGACTGCCGGGGCTGACTGCTCGAATTGGATGGACGGTGAGTCCTCTCGAAACCAGCGAACGAAGTCTCATTCATTGCTCCACAAGCATCCAAGACTTAATTCTGACTGACGGGAAAGCAGAATACCCCTAAAGGGCCAATGTTCTGCGTGCGAATGCACCTATTACTTGTGGCCTCGGCCCCCGCTCCCTATTCCTTCCTTCAAGGAACGGCAAAACTAGAGACTCTCCCGTCCGCTTTCCAACCCCAGATCAAAGTGAGACCTGCCTTTTGAGGTAGGATGAGTAAGAAAACCTTTGTTCGTGGAGCCACCACTCACTCCCAATGAGGAGGCCCCTACCTATCTATATCTATATGTATGTAGTGGGGGAGCATGTACTATTACAGGTTTGGAGGACGCCCATCGTCAGCTATAGAACCAAGAGGGGCACTGTCCTCCAAATTTATGCTTGGCCGCAGGAAGAGTCTATCGATCCATAACTCCTGTAGGCGAGGGGCAAACTCAGCCGAGTCCTTCTATTTAGTTTAGCTTGGGCAATCAATGCTGGACTTCTTAGTTTAGTGTGGGGTCAGCTTGACTCACGATTGAAAACGCTCCGAGTCGACCGTAGAATGAGATCGGAACTCTCATCCTTTTGAAAAAAGGGGATTTGGCTGAAATAGATTTTCCACTAGGAAACGTGCCACAGCACTTTTGTTTTGGTTCGACCGCCTCAAACCTCCTTCTTATTATAGCATTTCCCTTGTGCTCGGTTTGACCCTTTTTTCTTTGTCTTGCCAAAGCAAAGACTATTCATTGCGGTTATTGCACATTGCGGTTATCGCGCATTAGCCGCCCGCTACATTAGAGACAACTACAGAAAGGACTCTTTCCCCCCATTGAGGTCAAACCTCTCCATTTACCCGTTCTTTGTCAGACCCCATTTCGTAGACAAGTGTCTGTATGCCATTTCACAAAGGAACTCTGCCCTCTCGTCACGCTTGCCGACAACCCGCTTTCTATCCCCCGAGCACTCAGCAGAAAGAAGAGTCCGTGAGTCATGACAATCTTTGTTCTCCTCTATCGACTGAGTCAACCTCAGATGCCAAGCAACCTCAAGACAAGAAAGTTTCTGATGCGGTGATGCCAGAGACTGCTACAGTGGCAAATCAAGATACTGATCCATCGGGAATAGACCCAGGGGTTTACCATGGTTCGTGCGTCAGAGCGATCTCCTAAGGGGCAAATGCATTCCAATGCTAACCCAGGTTCTATCCTATATAAGGTAATGCAAGGTAGTCTTACATTCGTTTTTATATTAAAATAAGTATATTGTAATGGTAAAGGAAGGACTCTATCTTCTGAGCAAGCCACTAGCCGCAAAGATGGCTTTGATCTACGAGCGCCTACAGCTAGTATCCGGCCTGTAACTCCTCCTCCGGACCCTCGAGGCAGGAGCGAGACTTCCTTACTTCAAATGAAGAGTTCTTAAGAAAAGGGGATCGATCCATTGAATGAAAGGAATCTCCATTCGTGGATGGAAAAGAAGGAGGCACAGACAATCTCTCTCAAAGAACGACTCTCTAAAGTCGAAGATTTCGATGAAAGCAAGGTAGACGCCATCTTTGACATGTTGATCGCTAAGGGTTAGCTGACTCTACCTCCGTGTAAGCGACCCGCCGAGATCGAGAAAGTGGATGATTCCAACTACTGCCGGTACCACAGGTCGTGGGACATAGACTAAGACAGGGTTTTGTCTTTCAAAAATGAAAGAGCTGGTGCAAGAAGGCCTCCGGACAAAGGCATTAATACTCAGAGAGGAAGAAAAGAAAGCGACTACCAACATGGTGTCTATAAGGTTTGGAGCACTGCAACCAGTCTCTATACCCAAGAGATGGATCCTCTGGACACCGAAGTTCGGGTCATCCCTGATGACTCAGAAGAGATAGAGCGGGGGGTTGGTAGCCGTCAATAGCCCAGATGGAGATAGAATGTGGGGAGACCCCGATCTCAATGAGGATGACGATTGGAAAGTGGTTACCCCCAAAGCAAGAAAACCCAACAGCCGAAACTCAAATTCAAGGAAGTAAGAGAAATTCAAGATGATCAAAATAGAAGTAAAAAGCAGCCTAAGAAGAAGTCAAAAGTGTCCTCTTCCAGTGTCTTGACCTTACTAAAGAAGTTACTGATGATGAGATTCTAAATCTTTTCCCTCAAAGACAAGAAAGCTCCTGGCCCCTCCTCTTTCAATGCTCTTTTTTTTCTTTAAGAGGGCATGATGTGATAAAGGCCATCAAGTCTTTCTTCCAGTCTGGCAGCTTGTTATTTGAGCTCAATGCTACTGCTATTGCTTTGCTTCCTAATCCAGAGTTGTTGAAGGATTTTCCGCCGCTCCTACGTTTTTCTCTATCTACTGAGTCGAAGGCGACCTCCTTGAATTTGAATGAAAGAAAGAGGGCCAAGCACAGCATGATAAGAAGTCTAATTGCCAGCAACCCCACTGAAAGCGATCATCGAAGACACCGAAGACATCAATTTGGGAACGCTGGAGGATCCGAAGATTACGAAGTCTCTCTTTCCCCACATCCTCAGGAAAAAAATGAAGATCTTCGCGGGGCTCGATCCATCTCTAGTCCAGTACCGACTAATTCTCAAGGAAGGTGCTAAGCTTGACTATATAGGGCAAGCAGAAGTTGAGAAAGATGCCTCCCGACATACAGCAGAAAGTCAAAGAAGAAGTCATGAAGCTATCACACATCAGAACGGTGGATGATTCTGATTGGATATCCAAAAAAGTGCCCGTTGCAAAGAAAGATGACGCGTGAGAGTCTGCATCGACTTTCGCAACCTCAACAAAGCGTGTCCAAAGGATGACTTCCCTCTCCCCATCATAGATGTCCTCGTCGACTCAACGGCCGGACATGAGAGGTTCTCATTCATGGACGGTTTCTCAGGCTACAACCAAGTTGGCCGAGGAAGATCAGACAAAGACGTCCTTCATCACCGGGGGGGCACATTCTGTTAGAAAAGCATGCCTTTCGGTTTGAAAAAGGCCGGTGCCACTTACCAAAGGGCGATGACTGCCTTGTTTCACAGCCAGGTGGGGGTTAGAATGGGATCTATCTCATTCCATCGTATATGACATGCACGTTGACCCCCTTTCCGGGTCCACGAATGGAAATATGTTATGCTTTTTCCATGACGACTGACTCCCCTCTAAAGAATGAAAGAAGGATCAAAGCATCCCGAATGAGCTTTCTCGAACGGATAAAGAAAAGAGTGATTTGAATAGTCAATAAGATCGAGTAATTCAAAGAAAGAGAGAATAAGGAATGTGTCTTCAACCACCTTCGAGATCCTTCAACGTAATGTCGCTTCCCGACTTCTTTCTTCCGGCCTATGTTGTAAGTTAGTTCGAGATCGAAACTGGACCTGAGAGAGACTAGACTTCTAGTAACAGTAGGGGCGCCTTCCGTTGAGGAGAGCTGTTCACAAGAAGTGGTTATTAGCTCTTTCTTGTTCCGGTTCAGAAGAGGTAATTCCTTCAGTTGCACTAGTGGATTTCATAACCTTTTTTTTAGTTCCAAAAAAGTGCATGTGTTGTTGGTTAATAAAAACACGAGTTTCGATAGGCTGGAGGACTGAGAGTATAAGTAGGACAAAGGCCTGCAAAGATAAATGAAAGGAATTTTTAGAAATTTTTCACTTATCCAAGGACAAGGAATCCCTTTCTTGGCATTTGTATTTGAGAGAGAGAGCTATGCTTAGGTCAGTTCCTTCAGTCCACTTTTTTGGTAAGTCAAAAGTGAACGTAAGTCAGTAGTCCCGTATGAAATTCATAAAACATTCATATCTGGCACTTGAGGAGGTCAATCTTTAGTGTTGGAAGCTACTGCTAAGGGACTCCCCCTCATCTATAAAGGAGAGGCAATTGAGAGAGAATAGGGCAATAGCCCGGTTTTTATTGAATATCCTTTCCTGTGCTTTCAGCTCTTGAAGTAAGTTTTCTTTAGATTTTTCTCAATGTTAGAAGGAACAATAGAAGAAAAGGCTGCCCGAAATTGATTGAAATACCATATCTCGGGGGACCATGCCCTCGGGATAAAGACGTTCTGATTGCCTCTCAATGGAATTCCTTTTTGTTTGGGTCTTTGAGAAGAATTCAATTTCAAGAAAAGAATTAAGCCAGATTCAGAATCAACATTAGAGAACCGGATCTTATGGATTATCCCCCCCTTCCCCTTTCTCTACTAATAAGGTAAGCTCGTTGGATCCTCCTCAGCCTCTTTAACGGCTTGTTCCCTTGCCTTTGCTTTTTTAGCTTAGTGCTTCTTTCCAGAACCGTGCTTTGCTTTATAGCTTGTTTAAAAGCTATAGCAAAAAGAGCTTTCGTTCTACCCTAACCCTAGGATCAACAAGGTGTCGCTTCCAGCCTGAAAGCGAAACCCGCTCCCAGGCAGGCCGTTTCTTTACTATTGACTCATTCCCTACCCGAGCAAACCATCCTTCTTTATAGCGCTCTTCCTTCATTCGCTTAAGTGCGCTATTGCTTAGCTTGCTTCGAAAGTTTTGTTATCCCATATACCTTGAACTGAACTTCCCTTCTGTCCTTCCCCACCTTTAGCCCTCCTTCCCCTACGCCTAACCGAAGCGCTTGAAACTACTAGTTACAACTCCCCTTTCCTGCAATCAATGTCTAGGCTTCAACTAGCATTTGGGGCACTAAGCACCTACTCGCTACTCAATCCTAACTCTCCTAACGCAGGCAAGGCAAGTAAGTGATCTCCCACTTTCGCTGTCTCATCAAAGAAAAAATAGCGTAGTATAGTTCGTCTCATGATTTCTTTTCAAAGGAAGTTGTCAGTGCTCTCTTCAACCGGCGAGTTCAGCCGGATTAGTGTGCTAAAGCTTAACCTCTTTCTTTAGTTACCCCTGTCTTTTCAACTTGTCTCGTCTGTCCTTCTCTGCCCTCCTTTGAAGCTCTAGTTAGTTCTCACTTCCCTCCCCCTCCCTTAGTGAACTTTCAGGCCGAGAAGGCTATCTAATATGCGTAACACATGAAAATCTATTAACTTTAACTTACTTTTTAGAAGACTTCCAACAATAAGTTGCAGTTAATAGAAATATAACTAAGCGTACGCAGCGTCAACCAACGGGTGGGAGATCTAGGAGCATTGAGACTGTGGAACTCTGTTCTTACTTTACGGTTGGTTGGCAGGCGATCTCTATCTAGGCAAGTGTGACTAAGGCATTTGTACATAAAAGAGGGACAAGGCGAGTCAACGAGATGGCATTCCGTTGCGGCCCTACTGGTGAGACAGACCTTGACAGTCAGGGAACCACTCAATGGAGACTCTTTTGTTTGGCAAAGCAATCGTCGATAGCCGGTGAGCCAATACTCTCTGGAGAAAGCTTGACTTGAATAACTGGTCTGAGTAAGGGTGATAGACCAATCCTATCATCACCATGAGGTGAGGAAGACAAAAACGCGAAGCCAGCCTGTTAAGTTACGCCTTCGGAACTTTTGGGAATAAGAGTCCTAAGTTCGGGCCAATGCTTTCTTTCTAGAGGATTTTACTTGAAATAGTTGCCTTCCTCCTTCGTACGCCAGCTTATTTCGTCCGTCGAATCATCAGTAAGGCTTTCTGTCTTTCATCTAAAACTCCTTTCAATCTCCATTCTCCATACCGACCGATAGTGGAATGCGCCTCTGGGTGATCCCTGCCATCAATTGATTGCTGCTTCGGACCATCCAATCTTTCCCGTGCTGCTTGCAATCCCGTTTTCTTGAACAATGGAACTGCACTCCCTTCCAATCGAGATTGAAAATATATCTCATTCTTCGATCCCTTCCGAACAACCTAAATAGCAATGAACGGGAAAGCGACTTGACAAAGAGAATTCATTCCCGAACTGAACAGATCGAATCCGGAGATTCTTTTGGAACAAACTCGCAGAATGAACACTCCTTGATTGGTATACCGGTCTTGGAAGAAGGCATAGCGGCGTTTATTAGCAATATGCGCCGTAGCCCGATCGGATTGATTGAAAGAAGATTCCGGGAAGGGAAAGGACTGTTGGGAAGGCAGAAGCGAGCCATCCTATATCCATCAGGAGTCAACTACAGACTTCGAGGTTTGGAACCCTGGCCTTGGCCGTATACTTTTTAGACTATGAAAGCTGGCCGTAATAGAATAGATCGATAGCAAGCAAGAACCTTCTCCACCCCCAGCCCCAGCCTATGTAAGTTTAGTTTAGTTTAGCTGCTCTTCGGCTTTCGAGAACAGGGCATACTAGTTGTTGAGAGCGAAGACTAATGAACTACCGGACTTCTAAGAGGGCGAACTAGTCTAAGTATAAGCGAAGACTATGAGCCATAAACTAGGCTAGAGACTGAGAGCTCTATGGGATCCATGCTATCTATCTACTAAGTTAGCTACATAGGCCAGAGACTTATCTACCTTTGCCTACCTTAGTACCATAGGAATAGAAAAAGGGGGTGGACAACCACCTACTCTGATCTAAGGCTACCTCAAATCTAAGTCTTTATCCAACTATGGAATTAGCCTAATGAGTTTAGCGGCTACTGCTATAGTTGGATCCAACTAGTCAGACATTTTGCCCCTTATTGAACTGTGCGGCTACCGACGATCAATAAGTATTGAAAATCACTATGCTTAGGCTTAAGGCAGGACGAACAGCCCCCTCTTTTTTTGTTCTGCGGCTACTATAGATAGAGGCTCACATCTCAGATATAGCTACCCAACTCTAAGAACAGGTAGGTCCGAAATCAAAGGGCTATTAGTATCTAAGGTAGCCTATTTTTTTAGGCTTTATGACAACCTACCTTTTTTGATCTAACGCTACTACCTTGAAAATCTATAGCCATCGGGGGCTGTTATCTTCAACCATGGAAGGCTCACAACCAGACTCTTTGATAGGGCTATCAATATAGACTAAAGCCCGACTATCTAAGGGGCGTGAGGGAAGCTGGTATCGAAGGTCGCGAAGGCTTCTCCATAAGATGGCGACGAACAGCTCACTTATTATTATCGAAAGAGTTAGGTACCGAAGGCCAAATTTGAATAGCTATTTGAAATCGCTATTTTCTATAGTAGCGACGAACGCTCATGCACTCTTATGGGGCTGACCAAAGGGAAGCCAAAGGACCGAAGGTGAACTGATTTGAATCGTTAACAGATTTTTTTCCTTGAGTGAAACCTACGGCAATTAGTAAATCAAAGATCGCTAAAGTCAAGTCTCTCCTTGTGTAAAGGATCTCCCGATTAAAGTCCCCCCGTGCCAGTTCTATAAGCGATTGATTCTCTTTCTGCCCATTAAGCCTAGGTGCGAGAAGTGGCCCTTCTGCCAAATTGGGCCAAACCCGTGGGCTATCTCCACCCACAATCTCTCTTATACGTCCAGTTTTGGTATTTCAAATCGATAGTTTGTGGGTCCTCATGCGTCATTCTTTCTCTATTGAGGATCTTTTGCGAGTCCTTTTCTGTCTCTTATCCTCGCATCAGGAGTCAGTCCTTCACTTAATTATAAATTAGCAGACGGGAACTGCCCGGCTTAACAATAGTTTACTTTCTGATTTGATCTCAAGCAGATGTCAGTCCCTGCCTTATCTTCGGACGAGGAAGCTAACCGGCTTCCGACGAGGGAGCAAGAGATGCAGCTAGCTCGCCAACTAACTGTTCATGTTTGAGCTTGTTGGCTTGCTCTTGCTTCATTGTTATTTAGACACTACCTGAATTTACTTACTTGGTAGTCTACGTGAGTATCCCGATGGATAGAGACTGATCCCTTTCTACATACATAGCCTCACCCCCCAGAACATACTTTTCCTCTTTTCTCCCATAAAGCTTCCTTTCCTGAATCTTAGCTCTTTCTTATTTATTCTTACTACTATCACTTTCTAAACCGGGCCGACATAATAAAACCATAACGTGTCAGGGTAGTACGCCTGGAACAAGAAGGTTCGGCTTCCTTCTCCCCCACCTTTTAGCGTTCTGGGCCCCTGATAAAATAAAGAAACCCGAAATAAAAAAGAAAGAAGAGAAATTGGGCCATGTTTCCCGAGAGAGGCCGCCTTCTCTCAGGCCAGCAGTCTTCTACTTCTAGTCGACTGCTCTATGACGGGCTTCCCTGTTTCCTGGGCTCTGCTCGCTCGTCTACGCTCCGACCCAGCAAGTAATAATTGAAAAACCCTTGCCTGCATTAAGATTTAAAACTTGTCGTCAAAAAAAAAGGCAATCAATCAGAATCAAGAAAAAAAATGGAAATAGTGAATCAAGATCTAGACTATCCTCTATCCGGATAGAAATGTCCCTATGAGCGATTACGCCGATCTTTATATGTTTTGGCCACGTCCGTTTCCGCTCCGAAGAGGAAGGTTTGGATCTTTCAATCTTATGTCGTGAGGGATGTGACCTATGTTAGGTCCATAAGATACCACAGCTTTTGGTGTTCTATGATTCACCTCCGAATAATGAGTAGGTAGTTCGATCCTTTTCATTTTTCTCTTCATAGTAAACTGATGGGGGGATGCGGAGCAATGGGTCGAATCTCTATATAAAGAAGAGTTGTAAACTATAGGACTTCTTGTTCGAGTAGGAAGATTTCGGTTTTTCTCGTTCCTTCTCTTCGATAAGAATAGGGATTTGAAATGATACAAATTCCTCTTCATTCTGTTGTGCTCAGCGAAGAAACTGCCTAAGCATACTTTTTCGGATCCAAACTTCTTTGTTCTTTCTAAGTCTTCTTCTTGCATAGAAGAACGCAACTGTTGCAAAAACCGGGATTTTCGTAGTAGGCGGCATCCCCTCTTAGTTTTGAGTAGGCGGAACCATTCTGTTTTGGTTCTTCTCCACATTCTTACCGGGTGATCAAGGAATTTTCCTATGATTTTTTCAACTGATATTTCGATATAGAAAGATCTCCTTATTTCTTCACCGCGGGTTCTCCCATCATTTTCTTGAAAAGATATTATATCACCGTGGGAGACTTTAAAATGAGTAATGCTAACTATTCCATTATTCACACAAACCCTTCGATGACTTATCGGCTGCCTTGCTTGAGGAATAGTTTCACGAAAATGGAGACGAACCGGAATAACGTCCGATCTTGTTTCTGGATTGAGTGGAAAAGGGATATATGAAGTGCGTTCTGTTCCTCTGTGCATCTCGGTGATGGGTAAATCCCCATGAAAAAGGGGCAACTTTCGTGTAGTTTGTGATTGGATGTAACTGTTAAGATTTTCTCTCGGATAAATCTTTCTCTTAATAGATCTCTTCTTGTTCCTCAATCTTCGGAGAATGCGGCGTTGTATTATAGTAAGTTCTCTGTTCCAAACATTTCCTGAAAGTAGACGACAAGTTTTAAATCTTAATGCAGGCAAGGCATATCTCGTTGAATCAGTCTTTTTCGCCACATCGCGTATAACGGGAATCGAACCCCCTCTGCTGCAGGCGGGTGGATGGAGAATGTCCTACTTCGATCCAGCAACTTGTTAGGAGTAGGTTTTAGCTTGCCCCTTTCTTATTATTAGTAAGATAGGTTTGGAACCCTTTCCCTTTTTTATAAGAATTTAAATAATAAGGTTAGCTTCCACCTTTCTTCAACTGGTGCGCAGGAGCGCACTTTCGCTTTCCCCTTAACAAGGGAGTGTAATGAATGGGGATCCCCCGCCTGCAGTCTTCTCTTCCTATCACTTCACTTCGTTCGAAAAGATGATCTCATCGGACCTCACCGGGCCGGGCGAAGGGGAAAGAAGGGATGGGTGGTCCGGGAACAACAACGGGAGAGGGCTCGTAGCCCCCCCTCTCCCTCTTCCCCACGCCTATTTGTTCTCCCAGCCCCGGAGAGATGCAGAACTCTTTTTTTTTTTTTAAAAAGATGAATAGATAGAGCCATGATACATCCCGGAATATTTTAAAGGTAAATAGACTCTTTTCGTCCCCTTTTCGCCTGAGGACCTATGTGAATGTTTTGGAATGGGGATGTTTGCCTTTATGTAACAAGTAGACCCACGATACGGACTAATAGATGTTCCTACTCTTACCCATAAGTAAGATCTATTCATAGTTGGTCAGTCCCCCACGACACGGCTTCTCGCTTTTCATGAATGTGTCTCCCCCTCTGCTTATGTGAGTTTGACCCTCCTTTGACTCTGCTTGCTTTTGACTCCCTATGAGCCATTTTACGACCTGACTTTTTCGGAGGGTCGGCGGGACATGAGAGCCTCAGCTCATGCATCGGTTTACCGAAATCACCTCCGCTATCCCACTTCCTTCTATTCAAAAAAAAGGCGAGCAGCCCTTAAACAAAAAGGCCCTAAGAGGGCTCTTCTTTATATATTACATAAGCCCTAAAGTAGGTAGCCCCGAAAGTCGAACTCAGCAACTTGTTAGGAGTAGGTTTTGGCTTGCCCCTTTCTATGTTATTAGTAAAGCGCTAACGCCCTATCTATAGTAAGGGGCCTTTTCAATAAGGCTCGCGTAGGGGCGCTCACCTTTTTTGGCTCCCTTCGCTCCACTAGCCTTGATTGGCGGATGGACAAGGTACGTCTGGTGCTATCGTATATAAGATCATGGCTGCATTTAGGAGGGGCTTTCCCTCTTCCCGGTGGTGATCTCACTTTCGAAAGAGAGACGCGGCGGTGTACACGTAGCTGCATATCGGATCCCGTCACTGGCTACCGCTTTCTTTCGTACCGGACCGGAGGCGGCCGAGAATGTTATGTCAAAAGGACCAACGACGATGAAAGAGGAGTAGGAGTAGGACGGAATCGAATGATTGATTACGAGATAGACAATGAGACAAAGCCAAGAGGGGAGAGCACTTAGACAATTCACTTTGAGTACAGGGAAGTCTGCTGGTAGGAATTCCTCAGGGCGTATTACGGTTTTTCACCGAGGGGGTGGATCGAAGCGATTGCAGCGAAGAATTGATCTGAAACGAAGCACTTCGTCTATGGGCATTGTAGAAAGGATAGAATATGACCCTAATCGTTCTTCTCGAATCGCTCCAGTACGATGGATCGAGGGGGTGCAGCTAGGCCGCCAGAGGAAATGCAACACGATAGAAGAGTTCGCTCCACCGCGTAAGATCCTCGAACCTACCACGACCACCATCCGCGGTCCATTTTCGTTCTCTTCCCTGCCCGGGAAGGTAGATCAAAGAAAGGTAGCTTCCTTCTCTCCTGGACTGATGGCGGCTTATGTAGTGGTCGGCCTTACCACCGGAATGCCTCCTTGGTCGAAAGGCCCCTTTACTAGTAAGGGCGCAGGAAGCAAAAAAACTTGCGCGAAGGACGTTTTCTTCTCTGCCCTCTCCTCTCCAAAGGCCAAGGGAGAGACTGCACCCCTTTCCGTCGGTAGCTCTTTTGGTTTCCCAAGGATAGCGGTAGCTGGGGCAAAGCCCGCTTTCTTCGCTCCGCGAATGAGAGAGAAAGTCAGAGGAAAAAACACGTTCTTTCTTTGTGAGATCCGAAAGTGGAGAACGCATAGCATTCTATGGGCACATAGGATCAAACGTAAAGCAGCGCTTTCTTGGCAGAGTTTTAGGCGGCAAGAGACTGACGGGCTTGTTGGAGCTGCTGAGCATAACGAATCGAAGCCGAAGACGGATCAAGGTAGCTTGCCTGCCAAGCCCATAGGCGAAGGGACGAAGGATGGAAGGTGCAAAGTCGATCGTGCACCTGTCGTGTGACCCGTTGGTCCTAAGCAATGTCTTGCGCGAAGCGACCCACCTAGAAAGAGCTCCCCTTTATGTTAGGGTTAGGGGGGACTAAAATGGAACTTCGATCGGATGTGGGTATCCAATCCCGCCGCTGAGATGTCCAGCGGATTCCTGGGCCTTGACGAATGGCCGGCCACCTTTTACGTTAGAAGAGCAAAAGGCCCAGGGCATTGCAGGATGAACCAATGTGAATGAGTGTAAGCTTCGTTGCCCGAACACGATTGGTGCTGACCACACTAGGTGCTACCGTGGTAGCAAGAGAGGCCAGGCGGTGACAATTGAGAGGTTGTCACTGAGCATTCCTAGTCACACGGGAAGAGAGGTCAAATGGCAAGGCCATACGCCCGTTTGGCTCCTCGCGGAGTATAGCTCACATCCAAACATCTGATTGGGGAACGGGGCAACGCCCATGAAGCTCCGGCGGAAAGGTAAGGCCTGCCAGGCCGTATGCCCATGGGTGCAGGATTCTTCGAAAAAGCGCGGGCTGACTCGGAGACCTGGGACCTTGGCTTAGCAACGAATGAAGGGAAGCTCGAAGAGCTTTCTCCGCCAGCGGCTTATGTAGTGGTCGGCCTTATAAAGCTCGCTAAGTTTCGCTTCCCTCCCCCCTTCCCTTATTAAGTGGAAGGTCTTCACTTAGTAGTCGGCATTCTATAAGCGACTTGTCGAGTCTACGAAGCTTTGCTTCTTGTAGTCGGCCCGTAATGCCTCCCTTCATTTGCTTGCCTCCTTCTAGCTCAGAATGCCGACTACAAGACTACGACTACAGAGGCATTCTGGTGGGAAGGCCGACCACTACACGGCTCTATACCAAGTCATGAGCGATAGCGAAGCCAAGCTGCCGCCTATAGGCGAAGGGAAGAAAGCCCGACGAAGGCCTATGCTACAGTAAAAAAGAAAGTACGTTAAGGTTAGGAAGTCACTTAGCCGTTTACAAAGAGAAAGGTGTCGGTACGAAGTCACGTCAGCTGTGGATATAGACTAGGCTATAAGGAACGGAGTCTTAAACTATGGACCGAGACTACACTAAGGAACAAGGAAGCTTGACTGAGCAAAGAAGTCAAGGAACGAAGCAGCTTCTCTAATAGCCCCGTTGAATAGGAGGGCGAAGGCTTTTTGAAAAAGTCTTTTTTGTCTTGTAAATGCATTTTTTTATCTATTTAGAGAAAGGGGGCTTCAAGTTCTTAGGAAGAGCCGTACGAGGCAGCTCACGTACGGTTCGGGAGCCGAGCCCCAGCACAGGGGCTTAGGTCAACACTTATATAATAGCCAGTCATGAATTGGAAGCGGGCAAGATGGTGATGAATTGCGATTGGTCTAAACCTTCGACCAGCGACTTATTGCGACCCGCCCAGAATGCCCATACATACTAAGACCTTGTTCACGAAGAAAGGCCGAGTGGAAGGGGGCAGTCAGCTGGCTGCTTCTTGGCCACGCCCCCCTGCAACTAGATACGAGATACTTAATCTAAATTCTCAAATAGGAAATTGCATACAATTATCCGATATACGTATAGGAACATGGGTACATGATATTGAATGTCATCCAGGTCAAGGCGCAAAGCTGGCTCGAGCCGCAGGAACTTTTGCTAAAATAATGAAGGAACCAGCACCCCCTACACTCTCTCTTAGGCTTGTGCGGCTACCTTCGGGTGTTGAAAAAGTCATTGATTCCCGATGCCGAGCTACTATTGGTATAGTTTCCAATCCCAATCATGGTGCACGTAAGCTTAGAAAAGCTGGGCAAAGCCGGTGGTTAGGCAGACGCCCCATTGTTCGTGGTGTTGCAATGAATCCAGTGGATGATCCTCATGGAGGAGGTGAGGGGCGCACGAAAGGAGGTAGACCGTCGGTGTCACCTTGGGGGAAGCCCACCAAAGCTGGATTTCGGGCCGGAGTGGGGAAAGGCAGAAATGAGTTCATGCCATGACGATCTATATGGAAGGGCAGTTTTCTTGATGCATTCCTGTTGAGAATGAAGAAGAAGAGAGATCTTCTATTTCGCCGGAATTCGTTGATTGCTCCGTACGAATTTACAATGGAAAAACTCCTGTTCGTTGTAAGATCACTGAAGGAAAGGTTGGTCATAAATTTGGAGAGTTTGCTTTTACACGGAAACGAAGATCTTCGAGAACAAATATTGGACTGGGCAGAAAAAGGGGGAAAAAGTAAAGTCTAAGCACATATGGCACGAAAAGGAAATCCGATTTCGGTAAGACTTGATCTGAATCGTAGTTCAGATTCAAGTCGGTTCAGTGAGGGCGACCGCGAAAGTCACCGAACCTTCCGTTTTTCCCATATTAAAAAAAGGCGTGGGAGGACGTTGCAGATGTCCAGGGCGGACACGACTTCTTCTAAGGCTATAAGACCACTGGAAGACACCCGGGACCAGAGCATGTCGTGAAAGAAGCACACTGGGCGGGCGTGCTTCGACCGTGTCTCCGGGGCATAGTTGAATGTAGATATAATGAACGCGAGGTGCAGTATACCAGGCCGAGAAACCCGGGCAACCACTCCCCTATGTGCCAATCGCTAGCGCATCCAGGGCCCCGGCGCCCAGCTCAGCTGGAGAGGCCTAGCCTGATCTGAGAAGTGCGTCTTCGGTTTGGATAGACTTCATTCAAGAACGCCGCCGCCCCTTGAATCAATAAGAAAACAAGTGCTAAGTTTCAGATCAGTGAATAAACCAAAACGAAAGAAGAGACGTTTCTCGCTCGGCGCCTAAAGCGCACTATGCTCCGCTTCAACAAATGAGAGTTTTCGGTGGAACCGGTGAACCACGCGAGCTGGTTAGATGCGTGGGACAGAGGGTTCGTAGTACCTGCTAGCGCAGCTATGCAGTGGAAGGGAAGGAGCCTAAATCGACCCCCGCCCGATCAAGTACCAGTTGCTTCGCAGGTAGGCCCACTTAGGTTAGAGGGCATGCCCCTCAGTTCTTACCAACCTCCGGTGTGTAATCGATATGTTGCTAGCTTCAACTCAGTCGAATAAGAATCATTGATTACCTCTACTGTCCATTTATTATTCATTTAGGGCGCTCGGCCGGTGCTCCTTTCTCAAACCAGAACAACTATGAACGTTAGGGAAGATAAGGGAAGACCACCTGAGCGAACCGACCGAGGGGACTTGACTTATCCGAACCGAACCATAGCGGCTTAAAGCTAAGCCTATCACGAGCAGCGTCGCTGCTTGATCGGCAGGGAGGAGCATCTCAAAGTATGGGGCAAAAGATCAAGCGCTTTGACTTTGTCCCCCGGGATCCACCACAGGTTGGGTTTGAGAGCCGTGTGATGGGTGACTATCCAGCACGGTTCGGAGAGCACTTTTAGTCTGCGCTGGTGAATGCAAGCCCCCTATCAAGCAAGAAAGAAGCGGCTCTTCCCACGGCGGAGTCACCATTGACTCTATTTATTATTATGGTAAATTAGTGTATCAAGATGTCAATCTGAGATCTTATTTTGGTTCGATACGTCCACCTACGAGACTCACCTTTGGCTTTCGTCTCGGTAGGTGTATTATTCTACATTTTCCCAAAAGAACATTCATTCATTTCTTTCTTCCCCGTCGACCACGACGACTGAAACGACGCGAAAAATCCAGACCCGGAAAGGAGAAGGGCCGGTGGTGGGCATTTGGGGAAGTCGGGCCGATCGGGTGTCTTCATTCAAGCGACGGTACAGAAGAAGAACGAAACGAAGTGAGAGGCCGGGGGGCAGGGGAAAGAGTCGAGTCGATCAGGCTCGACGACCGGGAGAAGCAAAACGAAATCCGGATTTGGCCGAAAAAGAAGCAACGCTATGGATACCATGACCGATCACCATCGATAAAGAAGAATCTTTCTAAATCACTTCGGGTCAGCGGGGCCTTCAAGCATCCGAAATACGCCGAAGTTGTAAATGACATAGCGTTCCTGATAGAAAATGACGAATCCTTCAGAAAAACGAAATTATTCAAGTTCTTTTTCCCAAAGAAGTCCCGCTCCGACGGCCCGACGAGTCATCTACTTAAAAGGACCCTCCCTGCAGTGCGCCCCTCCTTGAATTATTTGATCATGCAATACTTATTGAATACAAAGAATCAAATGCATTTCGACCCCGTCGTAGTTCTTAATCATTTCGTGGCACCGGGCGTGACTGAACCATCTACGATGGGGGGAGCTAATGCACAGGAAATAAGCTTTGATAAGAGAATACGTTCTCGCATCGCTTTTTTTGTAGAAAGCTCGACCAGCGAGAAAAAGTGTTTGGCCGAAGCCAAAAAGAGGTTGACCCACTTCATTTGCCAAGCGAATGATCTTCGCTTCGCGGGAACAACAAAAACCACCATTTCGCTCTTTCCTTTCTTCGGTGCTACCTTTTTCTTTCCAAGGGATGGGGTTGGGGTGTATAATAACCTTTTTTTTGAGGATGCCCGGGAACAACTCCTAGGTCAATTAAGGAAAAAATGTTGGAACCTCCTGGGTAAGGATAAGGTAATGGAATTGATAGAGAAATTAATAGACCTAGGTGGGATAGGAGAATTGATAAAGGGAATAGAGATGATGATAGATATCATACTGAGAAACAGAAGAATTCCGTACGGGTACAACTATTATTTGAACGAAGTGAAAAAAATGCGATCTTTGTTGTCTAATAGAACAAACACTAATACCTTAATTGAGTCGGTCAAGATAAAATCTGTTTATCAAAGTGCTTCTCTGATTGCTCAAGACATCTCTTTTCAACTGAGAAACAAAACAAGATCCTTTCGTTCCATTTTTAGTAAAATAGTGAAGGATATTCCATTAGTAATGAAAAAAGGGGTGGAGGGGATCCGTATATGTTGTTCAGGTCGATTAGAAGGTGCAGAAATAGCTAGAACGGAATGCGGAAAGTATGGAAAAACATCTTGTAATGTATTTAACCAGAAAATAGATTATGCTTCTGCGGAAGTATCTACTCGTTACGGAATCTTAGGTGTCAAAGTGTGGATTTCATATAGTAAAAAAAAAAAAGGACGTGCTATATCCGAAACGTACGAAATATAATAAATATCGTAAAGGCAGATGTAGTAGGGGTTGCAAACCGGACGGTACACAACTTGGTTTTGGAAGATATGGCATTAAAAGTTGTAGAGCGGGTCGTCTTTCATATCGAGCCATTGAAGCAGCGCGTCGTGCTATAATCGGACAATTCCATCGTGCTATGAGCGGACAATTCCGAAGAAATGGTAAGATATGGGTAAGAGTTTTCGCGGATCTCCCTATTACCGGGAAACCTACAGAAGTCAGAATGGGAAGAGGAAAAGGAAATCCTACGGGTTGGATTGCTCGTGTGTCCACGGGACAAATTCTATTTGAAATGGATGGTGTGAGTTTGTCAAATGCTCGACAAGCCGCTACATTAGCGGCGCATAAACTATGTTTGTCAACCAAGTTTGTTCAGTGGTCGTAACATAATTGGTTAGTGGGGAAAAACGGGTCGGGATTCAAAAGAATTGGGCGAAGTGTTTGTTCCTTAACGACCGAAATGGTTCACTATATGACAATTGAAGATATTAGGGAAGATTCGAAGTCAAACGATGATCTAGCCTCTCTTGCCACAACCTAATAATTTCTCGGAAAAATAGAACTAAGCGAAACTTCATACATTCTTAAAAGAAAGTGTTTTGACCTTACCTTAGTCTAAAACCGATAAGTGTAGTGAGTCACGTCATGCTGGAGTAGGTCCGCACAGTCCGGTGGATCGAACCAGGGTAAAAAAAGTCACTCTTGAATAAGAGGAAATTCTCTGGTTCATTACCAGCAATGCGCGTTCGAATCGCGCGAGTGACTAGTGAGTCTTGGTTGAAGGTAGCCGCAGTAGCCGCATTCCCACTCTTAACCACTTTTCCTACTTCACTTACCACTCCTAACCCAGACCCATAACGGAGTGAGAAACTACTTGCTACTTCTTTCTATTACTAACCGAGAAGACTACTATGAAAAAGACAATAGTTGGACAGTTACTCAACATAGAAAGACAACAAGGCACAACGAGGGTGGGGGAACCTACTCCAACAAACTGCCAAAGGCCTATACGGGGAGGAAGGACGGAGAGAGAGATCCGTAAAACCTTACCCTTCTCTAGTTCCGGGGACCCCCGCGGAAATGAGAGAACTATCAACATTAAAATAAAACCAGCAGAGGATGTAAGGATCAGACAGGGAACCCCATACATGGTCTAGAAAGGAATCCGCTTAGTCTCTGCTTCCGGGATTCTGGACATCAAGGTGCTCGTGTCAGTGGTTATGGTTGCCCCTACGACCTATGCTACGTTTGCTTCTGGAACCGGTCTGAAATTGGCGACCTGGAGCGTGAGGTGATGGCTTTTTAACCTTCTTTGTTACTGCGGGGGAGACTTGATCAACCAGATCAACTCTACCTCGTCCTGCAACAGATTTCTAAATATTATTCCCACCCACACAGATCAATCTCATTTCCTGGCTAATATTACTTTTCTTTCTCTTCCTTAATAGAAAGGTAGGTGAGAATAAGAACCCATCTAAGCTTTCTATTAAGGTTCCTCGTTTCAATTGATTAGATGAGTACGGTCTTGCATTCCTTGTGGATTGCTATCCATATAAGTAGAGGGAAGGATGTTAAGAAGGGACTAGTAATAATTGCATTAATTTTCATTACTTGCTGGTAGATGGAATGAAAGCTTTCCTTGAGATTGTAGTTAAGGAGTGAAGGAAAGGTAAAGGAGAATCTATTAGATGAGAAGTCCTACCCATACCTAAGTTATTTAAATCCTAGATGGAATGAGGGAAGGGTTCGGTATGAGTCGTTTCCTGACTGATAGGTAGAAGAAGAATGAGATGATAACCTTTATTTGTTAAATACGTATATAATAGCCTTTAATTCAATCTCATTCCTTGAATCGGCGTTAAATCCTTTCCTCTCGTCTTGCTTCATCTGAAGGGTGGGGATAAGAGGTCTTGAGAGGAGTTAAGGCAAGCAAGTCTACTTTGCACCCGGTGCACCGAGAAGTAGGTTCTAGAGCCATCCGGCTTTGCTGCGCCTGTTCTTTCACCACCGTGCTTTGCACCGGCACCACTATCTTGCCCAGCAGCATACCTTCGTTAGGTTCCTGTCCTATAAGTACCCAAGCTAGCAGCCAGTAGCAGTCGTTGAACCAATACCAGCAGTAGCCATTGAAGCAGAACCTAGTGAACGAGATCCAGTTCCTTATGATTCTGATTGTGATCCACCACCTAAGAGGGTAAGACCTTAGTAGTCTCCTTAGAAGCATCCTTAAGCACGTCCCTTAGTATGCAGTTTGGCAGGTTTCAGAATGACAATGGACCTGCTAAAGCCATTTGGGATTTTCTTGAAAGAAGGCTACAGTACAACCGGACTTGCTCATCAGTATCAGCTTCTGAGTCATCTTCATTGTATGCGTCAGGAACCAGGACAATCCATCAATGATTTTCTCTCCCAGGTATATGCTATTTGGGATCAGCTATCACTTTCCGAACCTGAGTGGTCCAGTATTGCTGATGCACAGAAATTCACCAACTATCGGGACCAGCAACGTTTGATCCTATTCTGGATGGCCCTTACTACTGATTTCGAGCCTGTTCGCGCTTCTCTTCTCCACCGCAGTCCACTACCTACCTTGGAACAGGCTATTTCTGAGCTTCTCTCTGAGGAGACCCGACTTGGTACTCTCAAATCTCAGCATTTAGACACGGTACTTGCTACCCATCAGTCTAGAGGCAGTCCATCAGTACAGCGTTCGGACTCTTGCCGCTATTGTCATAGCCCAGATCATGCTTTGCTCCGCTGCCCTATCAGAGTTTGTAAGCACTGTCACAAGACTGGGCCAGGCCACTATCAGGATGACTGTCCAAGGCGCAACTCTGGTAATACTTGGTCCAAAGGTGGACACTACAAATCTGGCAATCGGTCTAAGTCCTCGACTGCATCTCGTACTGCTGCTGCCGAGGGTTATTCCTATACTGTTCCTTCATCTCCGGATCCTTCTGTTCCTTCCATTTCTATGAGTGACATTGAGGCGCAAACAGGTTCTCTCTAATTCTGGTACACACCACTCCACTGCTCTATCTGTCACCTCAGGTACCTCTTCTTGGTTCTTTGATTCTGCATGTTGTAATCACATGACTTCTGATTCTACCGCTTTTTCTTCAATGTCATCTAATTCTCATATACCTTCCATTCATACAGCTGATGGATCTCACATGCCTGTTAGTCATGTAGGGCATGTTTCTACTTCCAATCTTTCTCTTTCTGAGATACCTATCTCATACCTGCTCTAACTTTTCATTTCATTTAGGTTGGTCAACTTTGCGAGCTTGGTCTAACCGTCATTTTCTCTAACTCTGGTTGTCAGGTGCAGGATCCATAGACAGGACAGACCCTTGGGATAGGCCGTAAGACTGGACGTCTGTTTGAGCTCATCAATCTCCGCCTCCCCTCTCGACCTTCTTCAGATCGGTCTGCTGCTTCCGCTTCATCCACCACATCTCTAAGTCTTTGGCATTCTCGGTTAGGTCATGTGTCCTTTAGTCGTTTACAATCGTTAGTCTCTAGTGGTCAGTTAGGTCCTGTCAAAACGGAACATGTTGATTGCATATCATGTCAACTTGCAAAACAGCCTGCGCTATTAAGAATAAGGAATTCTCTTTCCCTTTTGAATTGGTTCATTCTGATGTTTGGGGACCTTCCCCCAATACCACTATGGGGGGATCCAAGTACTTTGTTATTTTTGTGGATGACTATTCTCGTTTTACCTGGATATATCTTTTGAAAAATCGATCAGAGTTACCTCAAATTTATTGTGACTTTGATAGAATGATTCAAACACAATTTTGTCAATCTATCAAAATTTTTCGTTCTGACAAAGCCATGGAATATAAGGAGACATAATTTTTTAAATTTCTTCGTCAAAATGGCACTATTCCCCATCGTTCATGTCCTGGTACTTCTCAGAAAAATGGGCGTGCTGAGCGTAAGCATAGACACATTCTAGACACTGTTCGTGCCCTTCTCATTTCTGCCTCTTGTCCTGAACGTTTTTGGGGGGAAGCTGCTCTGACTGCTGTGTATACCATTAATCGGGTGCCTTCCCCTGTCATTAGTAATCAGTCCCCTTATGAACGACTATATGGTCTTTCTCCTGACTATAGTCATTTTCGAGTCTTTGGATGTGCCTGTTTTGTCTTACTCCAGCCACATGAGCATATAAAGTTAGAACCTCGAGCTCGTCTCTGTTGTTTC